>NW_026468255.1:0-12448 GCF_026875155.1 Cherax quadricarinatus | reverse complement strand
TCCCCTCTCTGGAACATCCTATCTCTGTCCCCCTTGTCTATTCCCCCCACAGTATTTGTATGTCGTTATCATTTCCCCCCTGACCCTTCGTCCTCCAGTGTCGTCAGTCCGTTTTCCCCTTAACCTTTCTCGTACGACATTCCTTGAGCCTGGGACTGCCTTGTTGAAAACCTTTTCTTTCTCAATTCTTGATTGCTTGCCAGGGTGGGTTCCGATGGTGCTGATACTCCGTATGGGCCTAACATACACAGTGTACAGTGTCTTGAACGTTCCCTTATAAGGTATAACGCTATTCTCAGGTTTGCCAGGCGACGTTGCTCGCGGTTTTTTGGGTTGTGTGTCCCCGGGTGATGTGCCGTGTTTGGGTCCCCCAAAAGGTCTTTCTCCCTATGAGGTCGTGTCTTTGTCCACCTACCTTTTACTCTGCCCGCGGTTTTTTGCCCCTCCCAATTTTATGACTTTGCTTTGGCTGGATTGAATTGAAAAGCCAGTTGGGACCACTTTTTCCAGCCTGCCCCAGTCTCTTTGCAGTCTGCCTCACCCTCTTTCCGTTTTAAATTTCCTCATCAACTTAGCCTGCAAAAAAGGGGACACTTCAGATCTTTTCCCTTTCCCATCAGTCGTTCCAATATTCAAAATAGCACTGGTCCTGAACTGACCCCTGGGGGCCCCCCGTCTAACGGCGCCCACTTGATACCTTCACGACCATGACTCGTTGCTGCCCCCCTGCAGGTATTCCCTTATCCATTGCTTTGCCCCCCCTTTTACGTGCGCCTGATCCTCCTTTTCCTGCACTAATCTCTTTGGGGAACTGTGTAAAAGGCCTTTCCCTGCAGTTAGGAAAACGCAATCTACCCACCCCTCTTCTCGTGTCTTACTTCTGTTACCTTGTCAAAAAAATCCAAGGTTTGTGATACAAGATTTGCCTTCCATGAACCCATGCTGGTTTTCTTTATAATCTTGTTCCTTTTCCCCAGGTTTTTTCGACCACTCTCCTCCTGAAAATCTTCTCCATGACTTTGCACACAATAATGTCAGAGACACGGTCTGTGTTTAGTGCCTCGTTTTTGTTTCTTTTCTTAAATATGGGGACTACATTAGCGTCTTCCCTTTCTCAGGTAGTTGCCCATTTTTCAAGGGTGTGGTTTTGGGGGACCCCGCACAGCACCGCCCTTTCTCTGGGGCCCCTGGGGGATATTGTCCGGTCCTCGCCTTTTTGGGGTTCAAGGTCATTAAGAGCTTCTTCACCTCCCCTCAGTTGTTCGTATTTCATCCAACACTTGTTGGTATATTCCCTTTTGATGTTCCCTTCTGTGCTGTTTTCCCCACAGCCCTTCCTTCTCTCTGTAAAAACTTCCTTAAATTCCCCTGTTCATTTCCTAATACCCCGACCATTTTTGTGAGTTCCCCACCTTCTGCCTTAATTGATCACCTGGTTTTTGACTTTGTTTCCTCCTGATGGGGCTAAAAACAGTTTCGGGTCCTTATTTCGATGCTATGTCATTTTCATACTTCGCGGGCCCTCCCTCTTTCCCGTGCGTACTCTTTCCCTGGCTCTGCGACTATCCCCCTTTTTTCTGTGTTCTCTGCTTCTGTACTTTTTCCATTCTCATTGATTTTTTTTTTGCCTCCTTACACCCCTCGGGTAAACCAGGGGCTCGTTCTGGTCTTCCCGTTGTTACTGTTGCCCTTGGAATAAACCTTTCCATCCCTCCTTGCATTTGTTGTTACAATTCCATCTTTCATTTAGGGTTTTCCCTGCCAGTTCTCTGCCCCCTGGACCTCCCGCAGGAAGTTCTTCAACCCTATGTAGTCCCCCCCTTTTTTTGTCAGGCTTTTCCCCTTCAAATCCCGTTATTCTTCCCTTGCAGCTCTACATGTATTAAAGCACAGAACACGTGGGGGCTGCTCCTAGGGGACTTATACTTGATTCCCAAAACTGAGCTGCCCCGGGTGAACACAAGGTTCCCCCCCCCCTTGCTGGTTCATCCTCCCCTCTCACTCTGGTAGTGTCCTTAAAATGTTGGTGCATGAGGTTTTCCAGACACTCCAAAATCCTGGCTCTCCATTTTCGGGGCCCCCTGTGGCTCGGTTTTCCAGCAATCTCCCTTGGTTGAAAACCCCCTAACCCGCAACTTTTCTCTGCAAATGGTCTTCTTTCCCCCCTCAGCAAGTGTGTCCCCCATTGCTCTGTTGCTCTCTATTTCCCCTTTTTGGCCTCCTGCAGTTTGTGGTGGTTTACATCACTGCAAAGACCACTTTGTGTTCCCCCGACTGAAGTGTACCTGCTAGAGTCTCTTTCCCCGTCTCATCTTTTCCTTCCCTTTTCTCGAATTTCCATCTGTTTTTTACGAGAGGCAACCCCACCCCCCCCCCCTGCCCTTTATCTTTCCTCATGATCTGGGATCCTGGTGGGAAGATTGATCTGTTATTGTCTCCATGAGTTTTGTTTCTGTAACTGTATGATGTCTGGGGATTCTCATTTATTCTTTCTTGCCATTCCTATGTTTATTCGTTAATCCCTCTGCTTTGTGTACCAAACCCTTTAACTTCTGTTCTAATAAGTAACGTGTGCGGGGGTGGGAAAAAGAGGGGGGGTCGGGTGTGATGGTTGGTTTGGATTGTTCAGTTGATTGGGGGTGTCGTGGCTGGATCCCTGCGGGTTTCTTGGGGGGGGCGTTGTCCTTCCATTTGATCCTGGATTATTCTGCTCTCCTTTTTCATTTCCTTCCCCTTTTCCTTTCGTTTTTTAACTCCTCTTTCATTGTTTCCTTTTGTCCTGTGTTCGTTCGATCAGGTACACACTCCCGGGAACTCCTGCTTGCCTCTCACCTGTTTTCTCCTGCAGGATCATGGTTGGGGGGGGGGGTTTGTGTGTGTGTGTGTGTGTGTGGTGTTTTTTTTTTTAAACCTGTTCATGTGTGTGTGTGTTTTGCCTAGCCAGTTTGGAATCCATTGTGCTACTTCAAAGATTAAGGAAAGTGTGAAAAAGTGGGTTCGCTGCAAACCTTTGTGGAGAAAAGACCCAACACAGCTATTGAAAACCCAACTGGGGGACTATTACAATGAAAAGGGTTGGGGCCCCTTTTTAAAAGAAAAATCTTGTGAAGTAAAAGGACCAAGGCAACAAATGTGACATTTTATTTGGCCAACGTTTCGCTCTCCAGGAGTTTTATCAACCCATTACAAACAATACATGGACACAGAGTTTGCACTGTGTCCTTTTATTTAAATATTGTCGGTAATTCTACCAACTTTAGGAAAACCCTTTAAAGGAAAAAGGGGGGACAGAGCTCTATGGACAGATTTGTTATGCAGAAAAGGCCCCAGTACTCAAGCTGGTCTAGTGGCATTAAAAGTGAAGGGAAAGTACCCGGGGAAAAGGACTTAAACCCTAAATTAAGGAAGGGGGTTTCCCCTTCAAAACAATAACAACTTCCCACACTCCCTCCCCCCATCCCTCAATCATCCCCCAGTCTTCAAAAAAAGGGTAAGTGTCATTTCTATTTTAGTAGAGTATTAATTGTGCGTTTTCTTAAGTTTGTGTGTTTAAAAATTAATATTTGTATTGTAAAATTTTTTTTTCAATTTTTGGGTTGGGGTTGCACGGATTAATTTGATTTCCATTATTTCTTAGGGGAAAATTAATTGCCTTCGAAAAAATTCGGCTCAGAAGCTCTCGGAAAACGGATTAATACGTAAGGCGGGGGGGTCCACTGTATATCAAATAAGTTTTCCTCGTTGAAATTAACGAAATGCCATTAACCCTTTGCACCCCCCTAAAGACCACCAATTTTTTTGTTTGGGTTTTAAATAAGAAAAAATTTCTTTTGAATAAAAGTTTTTTTCCTTTTTTGCCAGGTCCATCAATGTTTTTGAAATGTGGGTATACACGAGTGCCCAAACCACTTTGGGCAGTGCAGCGGGAGTGACATTTTTTGATCATGCACGCCTTGGCTTTATTTTTTATGTTCATAAACATGTCTACTGTTTTTTTCTATCTACCTCTGTCTGTGTTTTTTTTGTCTCTGCTATCTTTTTTGTCTGCCCGTGTTTTCTTCCCGTTTCTCTACTTGTCTTTGTCTTAGAGAGAAAAGAGGGAGAGAGGGAGAGAGAGAAAGCCCCTTGTGAACTACAGGGTATTACACATGATGTAGACGTCATGCCTGATTCCTGAAAATGTGAAAAGGTTTTTTATTTCCAATCATGCTTATTATGCTTAATTTCAAACTTTTTATAGCAATTGTCTGGATTTTTTTGGGGTTTTTTTAGGGAATTTACACAATAACTATTTTGTGTACCTTGAGATAGAACAGACAGAGATAGAGATACAGAGGTAGATACAGACAGAAGAAAAAGAGACAGCCCCAAACAAGTCGCCGCCAGCCGCGGCTGGCGGTATTTCCTTGGTATCTCTTACATGGGTGCATATCGAAGCTGGGTTTTAATTTTAATTTTGGCTCGTACTCAAAGCAAAAAAACAATCGACCCCATGGCTCGAACTTGGAAAAACTCGTAAGTTGGGGGGTCTCGTAATCAAAATACCACTCTATTTGTAACAAGGGAATGTCAAAATGTAAACAAAATTTCATGGGATTTCTTTATTATTACCGAGCCAAAAAAGACTTTTTTTTTTTACACTTTTATATTTTTTCCCCACTTTGGGCCCAATAGCATGTCAATTTAAAAAAAATGTAAACCATATTTGCTCCATGTTTTAAGCATAAGAAGTTGTGTAAAACGGTTTCATTTGTTTTTTAGAAAGAGTGTAAATTTTTTTGAATTCAAAAATTGCTGAAGTTTGCAGGTTACGGTACATGGTCATTTTATGGTGTCAAAAAAGGGTTCTATCTCAGCAGCCATTTCACTGGGGTCCTACCTTTCATGGCCCCTCCCTGTAATCACGGCTTCACTTTGGGTGCCCAAACCGTAGATCTAGCCAAAATTCTGCGGTAAAATTTAGCTGAAACGTCTAGGCCTACATTGAGAAAGTGTCTGGTGGTGGGGTGGCCATAAAAAAAAATCTAAGCCCCCCGCATAGCTTTGTGGGAACCCGGCTCAGTTACCCTTGTTCACCATGCCTCGTCGGGTCACTCTCACTCCACGGACAATTGGGGACTCTCCTCTTCTATCTGGTTTTCGGGACACTGATGGAAGTGGAAATGAAGACGAATTTTTTGGCTTTGATCAGTTAGGACCAAAAGGGAATGACCGGGATATTGATAATAGGCAAAAAACCCCCTGACGACCCCCAACCCTTTTTTCCTCTGATTGGGCACCCCTAGCAGGTCAGTTGTCCCTCAACGCAAGAGAAAACTATTTTTTTCGCATGGCCAGGCCTTGACTTCAGTAATGATGGATAGGACGGGGATTGTGATTTTATGCTCTTGACGATCATTCGATAGTGATATGAGGAGTAATTCACCAGTGAAGCATCAGATGTACGCCCCGATGCGCTTGGGTAGTGTACCCTAGCTGTCCCCAGGGGATGGAGTACATCCATGGCCCCCCTTACACCGGTTTAGATAGTGTAGTGGGATAGTGGCTACACTTGACAGGAAGACCACGGGCATCAGCAGATGGGCAGTGGTGATCGTATGGCACCCCCATGGTGACTCACCGCCCGGGCTGGGACCCCCCCCTGCTGATCCTCAGTTCAAGGAAAAAGGGGGGAGCGTCAGCCCCCAGCCCCCACAACCAAAACCCCAGCCTAGATGCCCAGTATCCACCAGCAAACCATTTGGGTTTGGCAGAAAAAATCCCAATTTTTTTCCCAATAGCCCACCACTTTGATGACTCTAAAGGGGAAATTCTACCACTTGCCCCCTTTGGGAACCAGGAAAATAAATGGAATTCTTAAATTATTCTTTGCCCACCATTGATGGAAATATTGTCAGGGAAAGAAAATAAGTTTTTTTGAGTACACCATGGCAAATACGATCTTCACCACAGTCAAGACAACCGGGGAAAAAGGGGGGGGGGGGGATGACTGTTCAGAAAGTATTTGCTTTTTGCAACAATAATGCTTAGCCTATTTTAAAAAAGCAAAATTTAAAGCATCTCGTCCACAGATCGTAATTTTACCCCTATCTTCAGTGAATCTCCAGTGAACGGGTTTATCTTCGTTATGATGTTGCACTTCTTACAAAACCAGGCCTGACAGAAGTGACGGGTTATACAAGATTAAAAATTTTTTTTTATGATCTCAAACAAAAGTTCCATATATTTTACCATTAAAGAATCTTGTAATTGGGCGGTTTTTGATTTTGTTCAAAGGTAGGCTGTCATTAAAGCAGAATCCCAGCAAGAGGAAACGTTTTGGGTATAAAATGTTTGTACTCTGGATTGTGCAGTGGCCTGGTGTTGGATTTTGTTGTATACACGGAAGTAAAACTTTAAAAAGTACCAAATGTTTTTGGGGACCGGTGACTAGTGGAACATGATGGCCCTTATTTTGGTAAGGGGCTACTTATATACCAATAATGGTACACAACCCCCATTACCATTTTTTTCTTGCGAGTGAACAAGACAGATGTGTTGGCACAGTGCGTTCTAATCGTAAACTACCCCCAGGCTCAACAGGTGCTCGGGTGAGACGTGAGGTGTTTACTGCCAATGACATCATGGCTTACGGTGGCATGACAAACGAGATGTCACATTGTTGAAACCATTCCCGTAAAAAATGCAAGCAGTGGCAAAGTTGATCGATGACAATGAAGGTATTGAAAAACCAGTGACGTGATTGATTATACAAAAAAATTGCGCTTGGTTGACAAAGTGCATGCGTTGGCTTTGTTGATTGTGTTTCGTAAAGTTACAAGTGGTACATGAAATTTTTCTTCCATTCATGGACATTTCAAGCTCAATGCATAAATTGTCCCAAATAAAGACTGGCAACAGACCCCCGTAGGGGTGAATTTTTTTTGTTGTTGTCAGAAACTCATAATAAGTACGGGTAAGAACACTGCTATACAAAAAGGGTCCTCGAATTCCCAGGTATCCCCAAAGGGTTTTTTGAGGGGGGGAAGGTGATCATTTCTAATACAGTTCCTTCAACTCAGGAAATTTGCTAGAAGAGATGCATCGTTGTGCACAAACAAACGCGGCAACAAAGAAACAAAGACACCCGGTTTATGTGTGGGGAATGTAAGGTCCCCCTTGGCATGGGCCTTGTTTCAAGGGTTCCACAAGCTCCCGCGTTCTAAAACCATTCCCGGATTTTTAAAAAGTAAATATATATAGAAATTAGTATTATACAAAAATTTGTGCATGTTTATTGTAAAAAAACAGGGTAAACAAAAAATATGAAATAACTTTATGGGATTTTTGTTCAATACGTGAGTTTTTTTATCATTATATCAGTATTGGGCCTCAGGGCCCCAAATGTTGTAGAAAAAAAAAAAAAAAATTGGAAAAAAAAAAAAAAAAAAAACTAAAAAACTGCAAATAAATAAGCGGTATGGGATTCGTCGAAGTTGCCCCCACCACATCATTTTCGACAAACTTTTTGGGACTGTATCTTGGTAAGAATGTCAGAATTTTTTTTGCATTACCTTCACAAAAATATGCTCTTCTTTCTGTAAGAATTTTTTTTTTTTTTTTTTTTTTTTTTTTTTTTTTTTTTTTTTTTTTTTTTTTTTTTTTAAAATTTTTTGGACACTGGGGGCACCCACTTCGATTTTTGGGCCCCGGGGCCTGAGGGGGTTAATCTTCCCAAAACTTAGTTTAAGTTAAAAAAAGGGCAGCATACCGGTTTAATGAAAATCCATGTGGGAGGCGGGCACTTTTCTAAAAAACAAACCCCTTGACATGAAATGACAAATATTCTTTTGGTTTTTGTTTACCCTGTAATTACTGAAAAAATATATTGGAAGGTTAATTTTTTTTTAATTTTTTTCAGGTTTTTTCGTGGACTATGGGGAAAAGGAAGTTGTTAATGCAAGGAGTTAAGTGTTTACCAAAAAAATATAAACTTCTTGAGTTTTGGGGAAGGAAAAACTGGTGTAAGCTAAGTATTGTGTGGTCTTCAGCTAGGGCTCACCAGGACCACCCGTAAACCATCCTAAGATCCACAAATAACCCGCCATTTAAAAGAGAGAAGCTTGTGAGATGTTTTGGTCCCCTTGGGCCATTTACAAAGTACATAATAAAAGTGGAGCAGGACGGCTATAATAGGCAGGGGAAGAGGTGTTTTTCCTCCCTCGATGACCCTTCACTCTGGCCCCCTATTGGAGAAATCTTTGCTCGTGGCCTCAGACTCCCAAACTCTTCCCAACCCTTTTTTTGAAGCTCTTAAAAACTTGCCCCTTCCCTTTAAATTTAAAACTGAATGGGGAAACTAATTCCTTGCTTCCTTTCCTTGATGCCATGTCCACCGCTCAAATACAGGTTTTTCCTTTTTTCCCTTTACCGAAAAACCCAAGCACAGGGGTGGTCATTCATACTTTTCCTATCAGCTTCCCCCGTCAAGAAAAGTGTTTTATCTCCCCTTTTCTCCCCTCCCCCCCCCATCTGTGATCCTCGTTTTCCCTTCCCGCAGAAATTTTTCCCCTCTTCAAAAATTTTTTTTTTCCCCTCTTGGCACCCTTTATTTCATAGACTCTGCCCCCTTTATGGCTAAAAAACAATTTCTTTTTCCCAAAATCTCTACCCAGGGGAATCTTCTATCCTCTGCCTTCCCCCATTCCGGGCTTTCTAAACTCAACAATTTTCCGTTCCCTTTGACATCAAGCTTTCCTTTTGCCAGACTAAACTCTTTGCACTAATCTCGTTCAACCCCTTTCCCCTCAGAGTTCCCGGTGTCTACTCTATTTCTTGTCCCCCTGTCCTCTTTAATATTGGAGAAAAGGTCGATCTTTTTGACAGACTTTGGGGGCACAAAAAAAAGTGTTAGGGGTTGCCGACACTAACAATGCTTTTTCGTCAAGTCAGAGATATAGCCATCCTATTGATGGGCTTTGCTAAAACTGTCTTCCCACTTTCCAACTCGAAAAAGTCCCGTCTAGTTAATCCTCTTAATACAAACTTTCCTTGTATGAATCTTGCCCTGGCTTCTCCTGTAGATTTCCCTTTCCCTTCCCCTTACATTGTAAAATGCTCCCTCTTCAGAACACCTGTGACTTAACCTGACTCCTCATTTTTTTTTTTCTTTTTTCTTCTTCTCCCTCTTCCACTTTCCTCTTTCCTTTTTCTCCTCTGGATTGTCTTTCTCTCTTCTGTCTCGTGTTTCTGTTCCTTCTTCATTTATTCACCACTTCCCCTTTCACGTACCTCTGTGCGCTTGCTCTCCCTCTGTGGGCACCTAGCTCTCTTGCAGTGCTCCCCTTCCTTTGTATTTGACTGGCTCGTCCTCCTTATTCCCCACTTCTACCACTACCACTACTACCTCTTCTACTACTACTACCACTACTACTACTGATGAAATTAAGACACATGTGCGGCGTTTGGTTGTCTTTGTTGTGGACGTTTCGCCATCCAGTGCTGGCTGGATGGCGAAACGTCTACGATAGGGATGCCCGGGTGTTGCGCATGTATTTTAATTTCATCTTGTCGGTATTATATACCATTCTTGTACTACTACTACTACTACTCTTCTACTACCACCACCACCTCTTCCTGCCTGTATATAACCGTCCTGCTCCACTTCTTGTTAGTGTGACTTTGTAAATGGGCCAAGTCAGACCGAAAACGTCGTTGTAAGCTTCTCTCTTTTTTTGTGCGGGTTATTTGTGTATCGTTCCAGTCACGGTATTGTGCCTTTTTATTTTTGTCATCCTAAGATCATTTTTAACAATAGATTAAGGTCATGGAAAGATTGACATGGACACTAGTTAGAGCCTTGCTATTTCTGTATCCTGTAGGGATTTAGCTCTCATTTTGGTACCCTATTTTCTGGTAAGGGTTGATAGAGCATGCTCATTTTTTATATTTGTTTTGTAATTATTGGTTAAATATTATCAATTGTCATCCTAATTTGAGAGTACAGTGTCTTTTAATTTATGATGGGCTGGAGTTACTCTAATTTTGAGTTACGATTTACCCTCACAGAAGAATTTAGTTTTGAATGCATATCTGAAAGATTCTTTGAGATATACACTTGTGATTTAATTATTGTATTTTATGGCAAAGAAGACGTTCGGGTGTGCAAAGAAGACATTCTGGTGTGCTAAGATGATGTTCTGGTGTGCAAAGATGTTCTGGTGTGCAAAGAAGACGTTCTGGTGTTCAAAGAAGACTTTCTGGTGTGCAAAGAAAACGTTCTGATGTTTCAAAGAAGACATTATGGTATGCAAGAAGACGTTAGGGTGTGCAAAGAAGACACTGGTGTGTAAAGAAGATGTTCTAGTGTCGGGATGATTGACTTCCAAAAGTCTAAGTAAATAGTGGACTAAAATGAAACAGTATCAATGGTAATAAAGTTGTTTTAAAACCCTGAGGCATTATATACAAAAGCACTTGTTGGTTCATTCGTAATTATTTTTTAAACTGCCCAGCTGCGTCATTTACTTGACACAGCACTAAGAAATGCACCAGTAAAACAGGCAATTATTCTAGATCTGCTAAATCTCAATCTGAGCTTAAAAGACTCTTATATCCAAAAACTGTCAGCAAATGTTCTTTGCACAGTTATCTTAAATGGTAAAACTCATAATGAACAGTGCTCAGCAATAAATTAAGACTTATTCCCTCTTCTTACATCATCATTAAGGTTTTCAAGTTAGTAACTTTATTTAGGTACAGGTATACAAGAGATACAGTAGGGACCCACTTATTCGGGAGGGTTAGGTGCGAGAACATCATTTTCTCACTTATCAATGCATATAAATGCCAGAAACAAGTTTACTTAAATTAGGAAAGCATTTAGAGAGGGTGTGGTAGGTAAGTTTGGGGTGCCAGGTGTAAATGATAATGGGGAGGCATTTGATTGAAAATTTGTATAGAAAGGGGTTTGGTTATGGGGTAACACATATTTTTAGAAAAACAGATAATAAGTATACAGACTTTGCAAAAGCCTTTGACCAAGTGTGACCATGGCGTAATAGCACACAAAATGCGTGTTAAAGGATAACAGGAAAAGTTGGTAGGTGGATCTTAATTTCTCACAAGCAGAACACAAAGAGCAGTAGTCAACAGAGTAAAAAATCTGAGGGGACTACGGTGAAAAGCTCTGTTCCCCAAGGGCATAGTACTCGCTCCCATCTTGTTTCTCATCCTCATATCTGACATAGACAAGGATGTCAGCCACAGCAACCCTGTCTTCCTTTGCAGAGACACCCGAATCTGCATGACAGTGTCTTCCATTGCAGACACTGCAAAGGGTCCAGGCGGACATCAACCAAAATCTTTCAGTGGGCTGCAGAAAGCAATATGAAGTTCAACGATGAGAAATTTCAATTACTCCGATATGGTAAACATGAGGAAATTAAAACTTCATCAGAGTACAAAACAAAATTCAGGCCACAAATAGAGCGAAAAACCAAGTCCAAGACCTGGGAGTGATCATGTCGGAGGATCTCACCTTCAAGGACCATAACATTGTATCAATCGCATCTGCTAGAGAAATGACAGAATGTATAATGAGAACCTTCAAAACTAGGGATGCCAAGCCATGATGAACACTCTTCCAGGTCACTTGTTCTATCTAGGCTGGAATATTGCTGCATACTAACAGCACCTTTCAAGGCAGGTGAAATTGCTGACCTAGAAAATGTACAGAAAACCTTCATGGGCCACACAACAGAGATAAAAAAACCTCAATTACTGGCAGTGCTTGAGTTCCTGAACCTGTACTCCCTGGAACGCAGGCGGGAGAGATACGTGATTATATACACCTGGGAAAAACCTAGAGGGACTAGTACCGAACTTGCACACGAAAATCACTCAAACAACGAAAGCAAAATACTCTCAGACGCTTTCAACATCCTCCCAAAGAAAAGCAGGGGTGTCACTAGCACATTAAGAGACAATACAATAAGTGTCAGGGGGCCCGAGACTGTTCAACTGCCTCCCCGCACACACAAGGGGGATTACCAATTTGACCCCTGGCTGTCTTCAAGCAGGCATGGCAAGCACCCAAAGTGCGGTACCTGACCAGCCAGGCTGTGGCTCGTACATTGGATTGGTGCAGCCAGCAGTAAAAAGCCTGGTTGATCAGGCTCTGATTCACCATGAGGCCTGGTCACAGACCGGGCCGCTGGGGCGTTGACCCCCGGAACCCCCAAAATCCAGGTAAACAAGATATGATGTAGGGTGAAATGACCGTAGTATGTTGGAATACATATTGGTAGATAAAAGATTGTTGAATAGACTTAAGGATGTACATGTTTATAGATGGGCCACAGATATATTAGTTGTAGCTACAGTGAGAATGAAAGGTAGATGGGATACAAGGAAAATGGAAGCAGCAACTAAGACAAAAGTGAAAGGTTTTTGAACTAAAGGGGGGGCG
>NW_026468254.1:0-11989 GCF_026875155.1 Cherax quadricarinatus | reverse complement strand
CCTTTTTGTCTTTGGAAAAATTTTCCTTTCTGTTTAATTTTTCCCTCAACATTTCCTGATGTGGGACCTGTCCAAAAGCCTTTTTACTAAAAAGTCCATATACAAAATATCTTTTATATTCCATGATCTACCTCTCAAATACCTTAGTGAAAAAGTTAATAAATTCGTAAGGCAGGAACGCCCCTTTGTAAAACCTATGCTGAGATTCGTTGATTAATTTATGCTTTTCAAGGTGGCTACGAACTGCCTCGGCAATTATTGATTCCATAAATTTTCCCACTATGGAGGTCAGGCTTATTGGTCTATAGTTCGAAGCTAAGGACCTGTCACCTGTTTTTGAAAATAGGTATCACATTTGCCATTTTCCACTTATCTGGCACCATGACCAGTTTTGTAGTGATATGTTGAAAGATTAGCCAAAGGTGTGTAGCTCCTCTTTAACATTCCTTTAGAACCCTTGCATACAGTTCATCAGGGCCTGGGGATTTGTTAGGTTTTAATTTATCTATTTGCCTAAGGACCATGTCACTTGTGACCCTAATAGTGCACAGTTTATTATCGTCCTGTTCTACATAATTTATCTTACTAAGACTACATCTACTACACTACTACTACTACCACGATTATCAACACTACTACTAAGACTACAAACTACAACTACAAATCATGTGACACTTATGCAACACATGGGAATCTTTATTGAAGGAACGTTTCGCCACACAGTGGCTTCATCAGTCCAATACAAAGTTGAAATGGGTAAGGAGAGTAGAAGTATGAGGTAATCAGTCCCTCAACCTGGATTCGATGTGTTCAGTCCATCATCACATCTGTCAGACACTGCAACATCATGGAATCTTGGTACAAAGACTTCAACGCTTGCCCAAACCTTTGGACGATGACCTACTTACATTAGTGGCAGGTCCCACTAAGATCCCGCCTCCTCCTGCTTCAACTCATCTCACCGCAGTATATAAGCCACCTCTCTGGCCCTATGCTGCACTTACTACAAGAGTGATGGACTGAACACATCGAATCCAGGTTGAGGGACTGATTACCTCATACTTCTACTCTCCTTACCCATTTCTACTTTGTATTGGACTGATGAAGCCACTGTGTGGCGAAACGTTCTTCAATAAAGATTCCCATGTGTTGCATAAGTGTCTCAATTCTTCAACTTGTCGGTTTTCAAAACCATTCATCACAACAAAATCAATAAAGATCAACAACAACAACAGTATTATTTTCATCAACAAAACCATACCTCAACAACACTAACAAATTAAACAACTAAAACAAGAACAGCATCATAAAAAACTATTAACAAAGCAACTAAAACAAAAAAGCATCAGCAACATCAATACCAACAACAACAACTTCTACTAATACTTATACTTATGCTTCAGCATCATCAGCAACTACAACTTCAGCATCAACATCAATAAGAAAAACATCAACAGTAACAGAAACACAAACAACAATAATATATTACTTAACAAAACAACAACAACAATGAAAAGAACAACAAATACAAAAATAACACTAAAAACGACAGCAACAACAATAATAATATTAACAACATCAATAATAACAACAATAATAACAACAAAACAATAGTAACAATAACAGTGAAGAAAACTGAACAAATATCAGGAAACTTTTAACTATGTATTGATTCATTATATCTGAGGTATACAATGATGTGCTCATTATATCTGAGGTATACAATGATGTGCTCATTATATCTGAGGTATACAATGATGTGTTTATTATATCTGAGGTATACAATGATGTGTTATTATAATCTGAGGTATACAATGATGTGCTCATTATATCTGAGGTATACAATGATGTGTTTATTATATCTGAGGTATACAATGATGTGTTTATTATATCTGAGGTATACAATGATGTGTTTATTATATCTGAGGTATACAATGATGTGTTTATTATATCTGAGGTATACAATGATGTGCTTATTATATCTGAGGTATACAATGATGTGCTCATTATATCTGAGGTATACAATGATGTGCTCTTTATATCTGAGGTTATACAATCATGTGGGTTTATTATATCTGAGGTATACAATGTGTGCTCATTATATCTGATGGTCTTACAATGATGAGTTTATATATTGAGGGTATACAATGCTGTGTTTATTATATCTGAGGTATACAATGATGTGCTCATTATATCTGAGGTATACAATGATGTGTTTATTATACCTGAATTATACAATGATGTGGTCATTATACATGAGGTATACAAAGAACTATTCATTATACACGAGATATACAATGATCCGATCATTATACCTGAGGTATATAAAGATGTGTTTATTGTACCTGAGTTATACAATGATGAAATCATTATACCTGAAGTATACAATGAGGTGTTCATTATACCTTAGGTATAGAGTGATGTGTTCATTATACTTGAGTTATACAATGATGTGTTCATTATACCTGAGGTATACAATGATGTGCTCATTATACGTGAGATATACAATGTGTTCATTATTCCTGAGGTATACAATGAAGTGTCCATTACACGTGTGGTATACAATGATGTGTTCATCATACCTGAGGTATGCAATGATGTTTTCATCATACCTGAGGTATACAATGATGTGTTCACATACTGAGGTATACAATGATGTGTTAATCATACCCGAGTTATACAATGATGTGATCATTATACCTGAGGTATACAAATATGTGTTCATTTTACTTGAGGTATACAATGTGCTCATTATACCTGAGGTATACAATGATGTGTTCATTAATATGAGGTATACATAATGTGATCATTATACCTTAGGCTATACAATGATGTGTTCATTGTACTTAAGGTATACATGGATATGTTCATTATACCTGAGGTATACAATAATGTATTCTTTGCACCTAAGGTATACAATGATGTGTTTATCATATCTGAGGTATACAATGATGTGTTCATCATACCTGAGGTATACAATGATGTGTTCATTATGCATGAGTTATACAACGATGTGATCATTATACCTGAGATATACAATGTGTTCATTATTCCTGGGATATACAATGATGTGTTCATAATACCTAAGGTATATATGAATATGTTCATTTTACCTGAGGTACACAATGATGTATTCATTATACCTGAGGTATAGAATGAGGTGTTCATTTTACCTCAGGTATATAGTGATCTCTTCATTATACCTGATGTGTTCTTCTCTACAATGTTGACCATGGACTCCGTTTTAAAGTCTATCGAAAACCTACCAACCAACACGATCTTCTCCACTTGTACTCTCACCAAGACACCAAAACTATACCTGGTGTAATTATAGACTTTTTCCTGCGCGCACTCAGAATCTGCAGCAATGAGTTCCTTGAGAAAGAATTCTCTCTAATTGAACAAGTATTTTCCAAACTTCGGTATACTCGTCATTTCATCAGACACTGTAGACGAAGGGCATTACCTGGAGTACCTGGAGTTTACCTGGAGAGAGTTTCGGGGGTCAACGCCCCCGCGGCCCGGTCTGTGACCAGGCCTCCTGGTGGATCAGCGCCTGATCAACCAGGCTGTTGCTGCTGGCTGCACGCAAACCAACGTACAAGCCACAGCCCGGCTGATCAGGAACTGACTTTAGGTGCTTGTCCAGTGCCAGCTTGAAGACTGCCAGGGGTCTGTTGGTAATCCCCCTTATGTGTGCTGGGAGGCAGTTGAACAGTCTCGGGCCCCTGACACTTATTGTATGGTCTCTTAACGTGCTAGTGACACCCCTGCTTTTCATTGGGGGGAGGGTTTGCATCGCTGCCAAGTCTTTTGCTTCGTAGTGAGTGATTTCGTGTGCAATTCGGTACTAGTCCCTCTAGGATTTTCCAGGTGTATATAATAAATGTATCTCTCCCTCCTGCTTTCCAGGAAATACAGGTTTAGAAACCCAAGCGCTCCCCAGTAATTGAGGTGTTTATTCCCGTTATGCGCGCCGTTTAAAGTTCTCTGTACATTTTCTAGGTCGGCAATTTCACCTGCCTTGAAAGGTGCTGTTAGAGTGCAGCAATATTCCAGCCTAGATAGAACAAAATGACCTGAAGAGTGTCATCATGGCTTGGCCCTCCCTAGTTTGAAGGTTCTCATTATCCATCCTGTCATTTTTCTAGCAGATGTGATTGATACAATGTTATGGTCCTTGAAGTTGAGATCCTCCGACAAATCACTCCCAGGTCTTTGACGTTGGTGTTTCGCTCTATTTTGTGGCCAGAATTTGTTTGTACTCTGATGAAGATTTAATTTTTTCCCCTGTTTACCATATCTGAGTAATTGAAATTTCTTTATCGTTGAACTTCATATTGTTTTCTGCAGCCCACTGAAAGATTTGGTTGATGTCCGCCCGGAGCCTTGCAGTGTCTGCAATGGAAGACACTGTCATGCAGATTCGGGTGTCATCTGCAAAGGAAGACACGGGGCCTGTGGCTGACATCCTTGTCTATGTCGGATATGAGGATGAGGAACAAGATGGGGCTAGTTTCTGTGCCTTAAGATAAGATAAGATAAGATTTCGTTCGGATTTTTAACCCCGGAGGGTTAGCCACCCAGGATAACCCAAGAAAGTCAGTGCGTCATCGAGGACTGTCTAACTTATTTCCATGGGGTCCTTAATTTTTGTCCCCCAGGATGCGACCCACACCAGTTTGACAACACCCCGGTACCTATTTGCTGCTAGGTGAACAGGACAATAGGTGTAAGGAAACGTGTCGGAATTTCCACCCGCCGGGAATTCGAACTCGGGCCCTCCTTTGTGTGAAGGGAGTTTAGCCACAGACCCCCGGGCCCCCCTTGTGGAACAGAGTTTTCCCCCCGTAGCGCCCGGACTTTTCTGTTGACGAAACTCTCTGTGTTCGTTAGTGGGGAAAATTATAGATCCATCGACGACTTTTTGTTATTCCTTTTAGCGGCATTTTGTGCGCTTTTCGCCATGGCACACTTGTTTCGAAGGCTTTGCAAAGCGTATATTTACATCTGCATTTTTTTTTGTTTTCTAGTGAATTTTGGACCTTGTCGAGTGATCCAGTAGTTGAGACGACAGGAGTGACCTTTTTAAAAACCCATGTTCCCCTGGGTTGTGAAAACTGATGGGTTTTAATGGGTGGTGATCTTGTTTCTTAGGACCCTTTAAAAGATTTTTATGATATGGGTGTTAGGTTTTTTTGTCTGTAGTTCTTTGCTGTTGCTTTATGCCCCCCATGTGGAGTGGGGTATGTCTGTTGTTTTTAGAACTGAGGGACGACCCCCGGTCCTGCTCCCCTTTCCTAGGAGGAAAAGGCTGTGTAGGGGGTTTTGCGTTCTTGATGAACACAGATTTGAGGGCTGGCCCCGGGGCAGAGGGAGGGCATGTCATTTATCGCCTGTTCGAAGTCATTTGGCGTCAGGATAACTCGGATAGGTTGTTTAATCAAATTTGTGGCTCTCTCATAAAAAATTCATTTTGATCTTCGACCTCAGTTGGGTTTGCGGGGTTGCTAAAAACGAGTCTATTGGGGGTTGATAGCTCCTCATTCCCGCTGTCATCTGTGTAGACCCATCTTGTTTAAAAGGGGCACCCCGAGAAGACCTGCCCAGAAGAGTAATAGTCCGCCCCACCAACTCTATTTCCAAACACTTTCCCGCATCTTTTTTGAAACCTCATTCCAGTATCACCTCACAACCCCCACCACCACAAAGACTTAAAAGTAATAGACAGAAAAAACTTCCCCCTTCTCTGCAGGGATTACAAAAAAGAAATTTTTAAAAACTAAAAAGAAGGAAACCTGCAACAGGGGGCCCACGCCAAAACGGAGGGGTCCTATCCCCCCCCCCCGGTTAGCCCAAGACCCACCCCCCCCGGATAGCCCCAAAGACCCCATCCCGTTGGTCACCTCCACCAGGATGGGCACAGTACCAGACCCCCCGCACACAAAACTAGTCGGCCAACTCACCCCACCCCCACCCCTCATGTATTTATTAAAAAGCAATCCCGGACCCCTATCAAGAAAGTCACTGGCTCACATTTTTTATCTATTTTTCCAATCAAATTTTTCTAAAGTTTGAATCTCCCATATACAACATTTTCAATTTTGATGCCTTAGAATTTGTCCCTAAAAAGCTTCAGTGCTCCCATCAAGGTTTGGGGGCCTATAAATCACACCCAAAATTAATTTGTCACGTCCCTCGAGAAACTGTAGGCAAACGGATTAGCTTCATATGAAGCTAAACTAGTTATTAAAGAAGACGACTTAAGACGGAGAAAATGCATTAAAGCTGCACTAATTTCTGTCAGTAACACTATAAAGCAAAAATCCGGTAGTTACAGTATTTCAAAATTACTAAGCAAGAGGATATTACCCATCCTGGGAACTGGTGTTACTTGATGCCAGCAGGTCCCTCTCTAACCTCACCTCCTTAGTTCCATTACTACTACTACTACTATTACCACCTCTACCCACGCTTCACATCACCTGACTCCCACCACTATATATATGTGTGTTTTCTTAGTTTTCTCTGTATT
The DNA here is from genome assembly GCF_026875155.1 of Cherax quadricarinatus. Classification (NCBI taxonomy): domain Eukaryota; kingdom Metazoa; phylum Arthropoda; class Malacostraca; order Decapoda; family Parastacidae; genus Cherax; species Cherax quadricarinatus. The sequence continues at coordinate 5,454 of NW_026468254.1, read as the reverse complement.
AGGACTGAAGAAGCCACTCGTGGCGAAACGTTTCCTTTAATAAATGTCCTGAACTGTACATAAGTGTCTTTTTCCACATATCACTACAAACTGGCATGGTGCCACATAAGTGGAAAATGGCAAATGTGATACCTATTTTCAAAACAGGTGACAGGTCCTTAGCTTCGAACTATAGACCAATAAGCCTAACCTCCATAGTGGGAAAATTTATGGAATCAATAATTGCCGAGGCAGTTCGTAGCCACCTTGAAAAGCATAAATTAATCAACGAATCTCAGCATGGTTTTACAAAGGGGCGTTCCCTGCCTTACGAATTTATTAACTTTTTCACTAAGTATTTGAGGAGGTAGATCATGGTAATGAATATGAATTGTGTATATGGACTTCAGTTTAAAGGGTTTTGACAGGGTCCCACATCAAGACTGTTGAGGAAAATTAAAGCACATGGAATAGGAGGAGAAGTTTTGCATAAATGGGGAGAAATCAGAGTGGGGAAGCGTTCACGAGCGGTGTTCCACAGGGGTCAGTGTTGGGCCCCCTGCTGTTCACAATCTACATAAACGACATAGATGAGGGCATAAAGAGCGACATCGGCAAGTTTGCCGATGACACCAAAATAGGCCGTCGAATTCATTCTGACGAGGACTTTCCCGGCACCCAGGAAGATTTGAATAGACTGATCCCAGGGGCGGAAAAGGGGCAGTTTGCATTTAAAAATTATGGGACAAATGAAAAGTTCAAATGTTGGACGGGACAATAACCATGCCACATAAAACTAAAAAATGAGTTTTAATTTTAACGGTTTCAAAAAAAGTTTTTGGGGATTTGGGGGTTAGCAGAAAATTTTAAAAAAAGGGCAACAGTGAAATAAGTGTCGCAATAAAGCAAATAGAACCCTTGGCTTCATACCCAAGAAGCAAAATAATAGGAGCCCCTTCAGGTTGTTCTTAAAAACTCTAAAACCCCCTTTGGGTTTTGGGCCCCCCTTTAGTTTTATGCTCCCACATTTTTTTGGTCACCGTTACAGACTGGATATAAATTCTCTGGAAAAGGGTACAAAGGAGGATGACAAAAGTTGACCCCTGTACCCAGAAAACCTTCCCTTGAGGATAGACAAAAGGGCCTAAAACTGCACTCTCTAAAAAGGGACGTAGAATTGGGGGGGTTATGATTGGGGGTGTAAAAATTTGGAAGAAGGAATAAAAAAAGGGGGAAATGTAAAAAAGGGCTAAAAAATACCCTACCCAAAAGGACTCGCAGCAAGGGTTTTTAAAAAAGTTAAAAAAATTTTCAGATTCAGGAAGGAAAAAGGAAATAAGGGTTTGGGTAAAAAGGTTGTGGAAAAGGGTGGAAAAAAACCCCCAAAAGTCCCCGTTATAGGGGCCCCAGAAACCCTTGTGTAGCTTTAAAAATGGGTTTGGGGAAAAAATCAGGGATTTAGGTGGGTGGGTGTGATTTAAAGGACCTAAATAGCTTGTGCTCCCAGGTCGGTTGCCGTGCCCTTTCCTTTTAAGCCCAATGTGCCCTGCCTGACTAGGTTGGGTGCTTTGGCTTAACCCGGGTTTGGGAGGTTTGGGACCTCCTGCGGGGCCATTTGGCCTTCTGCGTTTTCCCTTTCGTTTTTTTGTTTTTTATGTTTTTAAATTTAAACCCAACCTCATATTTTTGGGGGAAACTTGGTTTATGTTAATTATCCCCAAAGGTTTAACAATGTTTGTTTTTCATTATCCCTTTAAGTATCCCAATAATTGTTTCATTATATCTGAGGTATATAATGATGTGTTGATAATTAGACACATGGGGAAACAATTTGGTTTTTTAAGAAAAAACCCTTTTTCGCCCCCACAGCGGCTTCATCGTCCATACACATGAGAATGGGGGAAGAACGGGAAAGATTTTGGAGGTAATCGGCCCCTCAGCCTTGAGTCGATGTAGTCATTCCATCAATCTTAAAAAGTTTAAAGAAACATGTGTTTTAATGTATCAACTTTGGGTTCTCAAAACCATTCATCTACAATGAGTGTTCATTGTATGTGAGGTATTCAACAATGTGTTTTGACCCTTTCCCCAGGTATACAATCATTTTGTTCATCATACCTAAGGGATACAAGGGTTTTTTCATCATACTTGGGGATACAATGTTTTTTTTCAAATTTTTCCTGAGATAAACCAAGGGTGTTTTTATCATACCTTTATATTCGGGTGTGTTCATGGGTACCCGAAAGGGATACAAATGTAGGTGGGATCATACCTTTAGATATACAGGATGTGTTTCACCTACCCGGTTTTATCAGGATGTGTTCTTCCTAATGCTGAAAATTTCAATGAAAGGTTTAAACCCTTCCCGCGTTTTACAAGGATGCTTCGTCATAATGCTGCAGTATGAAAATTAAAAAATTGGGGATACAGTATACGTAACGTTTTTCCCTTTCCTTTTGGTAACAATATGTGTTTTATCAAACCTGTGTATACAAAGGTGTTGGACATACCTGAGGAAGAAGAAACACTGGGCTATAATCAAACCCCGCAACTTTCAAACCCTTCAAATCTTCTTCCCTGAGATCTGTATTTATCATCGTCACAAAACTTCCTCCTGTTAAAAATATTTTTTCCCATTATCTCCAAATTATTTTATTAGTGGCACTAAACTCAGTTTAGTAATATAACAACAAATACAAAAAAGTCACTAAAATTAATAAGTTTAGTTATCCAGCCCCTCAAGGAAAGTGTTAGTGAAGGTGTCAATTATTGAAGAACACTGTAGCAACGCTGTCATTCTCTTAAACAATCTTGGATGGCGGCCGTTATTTACACGACCCGCGATCAATTAGAGTTCAGTACTTCCTAAATGACAATACCAAGTATTTATCAAATATAGGTGAGTAAACGATGCATACCTGTACTTAACTCAGTGGTGACCTGTACTTAACTCAGTGGTGACCTGTACTTAACTTCAGTGGTGACCTGTACTTAACTCAGTGGTGACCTGTACTTAACTCAGTGGTGACCTGTACTTAACTCTGTCAGTGGTGACCTGTACTTAACTCTGTGAAGAAGTGTCTTGTGGGCTCCCGTGGACAGAACCAAGATGCCCTCCATCGAGCAACTTTACCAGCAACTTAAAGAAGAATTGAGGGCAGCGAAAATGGAGATACGGCGATTGACCGAGGAAAACAAGAGGATTCGTAGTAGTCCTCCTGTTTCGAGTCCTCAGGTCAAGAAGGGATCGTGGTCAGTGGCTGGACAGCAGGGAACGACGAGGTTGACGATCAAGAAGACGAATGGAAAGCCAGAAACGATGAAGAAGAAAGAGACTGCTGTGGAAACCCCTGTGGAAACCTCCAACACATTCTCGGTGCTACCCGACGAATGTGAGTCGACTACTGGGATCGTCACGACGAATGGCAACAAGGAAGTTAAGAATATTGTTGTTGTTGGGGATAGCCAGGTTAGATACATGGATAGGGCATTCTGCTTGAAGGACAGGAGTAGGAGACAGATGGTATGCTTTCCTGGGGCTGGGATGGAGGACATTGTTAGCCGGCTTGACAACATCATGAACGGTAATGGGATCAATCCTATTATTTGCCTCAGTGCTGGAGGCAATGATGTAGGCAAGCGTAGAAGTGAGGATTTAGTTAGAAAGTTCAGGACAGCTATAGACATAATTAGGAAGAAGGGGGGGCGCCCTGTTATATGTGGCATTTTGCCAAGAAGAGGTGTTGGCAATGAATGGTTGTCCAGAGCAATTGGTATTAATTGTTGGCTGGATAAACACTGTAAGGATAATGCAGTACCATTCATTGACAACTGGGACAACTTCTATGGCCGAAATGACATGTATGCCAGGGATGGGATTCACTTATCCAGGGCAGGTGTGGGTTTTCTTGCTAACTCAGTTGAGGGGGTTGTTAGGACTTTAAACTAGGATTAGTTAGAGGTATGGGTTTAGAAATGATAAATAATGAGTATGGATATATTGACTTATGCTCTGGTATTAAGAATCTTAATAGTAACTGTCATGGAGTAACTCTGGGTAATGATAATTTCAGAAATTGTGTAAAAACAAAGATGAATAGGAAAAATGTGCAGAAGAAAAACCATATGATGGTATTTTATGCTAACAGTCGAAGTGCAAGAAATAAAATTAATGAACTACGTTTGGTAGCATGTGCTGGGAACTTTGATATCATTGCATTAACTGAAACGTGGTATGATTTAAAGAGTCGGGATATGACTGCTGAGTGTAATATTCAGGGATTTAAGTTGTTCAATGTGGGTAGATCTAATGGGAAGGGGGGAGGAGTTGCATTGTATGTTCGAGAAAATATTAATTGTTGCATAAAAACAGGTATAAAAATAGATGGAGCAGTAACAGAGTCTGTTTGGGTAGAGTTCGTGGAGGGTCAAGAAAAACTAATTCTAGGTGTAATATACCGACCTCCAGGCTTGGATCACGATAGAGGGAGACTTCTTTGGGACGAAATTGTTAGGGCTTCTGGACACAGTAACATAGTCATAGTAGGGGACTTTAACTTTAGTCAAATTGACTGGAATTCTTTGACAGGTAATCTAGAGTCCAGTGACTTTATGGAAACAGTTCATGACTGTTTTCTGAAACAGAGCGTAACTGAGCCTACCAGGGGTAATAATTTGCTAGACCTAGTCTTGTCAAATAAGGAAACACTCGTGAATAATCTGGAGATCACTGAAGAGCTTGGCGCAAGTGATCACAAATCCATCACTTTTAGCATTAACTGGGAATGCAAGAATAATGATAATACAGTAAAAATCCCTGATTTTCGTTCTGCCGATTATAATGGACTTAGGGAACACCTGTCTAATCTTGATTGGAGTTATCTAGCTAATGATTTTATTAATTAACGATGATCATACTTATGATTATGAAGGGATCTGCTTTTATGATTGTTTTCTTAATAATGTACACCGTGCCCAGAGTATATACATTCCCCAGAGAGAAATTAGGTCTAATAATAACGATCCCAAATGGGTTAACAGGAGGCTAAAGCATCTATTAGGGGAGAAAAGGGGAATTTATAGGCGCATCAGAAGAGGAGAGGTTAACCTTACTGACCAATATGTTCAGCTTAAAAGAGAAGTAAAAAAGGCGATTAGAAAGGCTAAACGTGACTATGAAATTAGAGTTGCTAATGAATCAAAGACTAATCCAAAGGGATTCTTTCAAGTGTATAGGACGAAGGTGAAGGAAAAAGTAGGACCTCTGAAATCTGGGAATGGACAGCTGACGGAAAATGAACTGGAAATGTGTTCCTTATTTAATGGCTATTTTTTGTTAGTTTTTACACAGGAAGATGTAAATGAGATTCCAGTAATTAACAATTATTTAGTTCCTGATGAATTTAAGTTAACTAATATTACTGTCACGAGGGACATGGTTATTAACACAGATAGACAACTGAAAAAAATAAGTCC
>NW_026468253.1:0-12047 GCF_026875155.1 Cherax quadricarinatus | reverse complement strand
TTAACTTTTTATCTACTTATAAAATTGTGACAACATAATTTACAATGAATTTTTTTTCTAAATTTGGTGATCTTTCAACACCTTCAGGAGTAGGTATGACTGACAAAAAGAAAGGGAAACCAAATTACGGGGTCAAAGAGGGTAGGAGAGGGGCCGGGAGCTGAGCCCAAACCCTTTTTTAAAAGAAATAGGGAGTATACTCTATTCATTATATATGTACTAAAGGTACTCACTTGTACTTATGCATCACCTGAAACAAATTTGTACCGTGTACACACCTGTATTCCTTGTACTGTGTACACACGTTCCCCTTTGCCCTGTGTACAACCTGTACTCACTTGTACCTGGACACACCGTATTAACCTTACCTGGTACACTCCTGTACTCCTTGTCCCTGTGTACACCCCTTCTAACTTGACTGTGACCACCGTCAAAACCGTTTTTGTACCACCTTACAAACTTGTCCCTTGTACACATTTTATTTACTTGTACTTGTACACCCCGTACTCATTTGTATGTGTAAAACCCCTGTAAAAATTTGTACGGTACAACCTGTATTCCCTTGTACCTGTGTACATACGTACTAACTTGTACTGTGACACCCCTGTACCACTTGCCCTTTAAACCCGGTCCCCCTGTCAACTTGTACCTGGTACACCCCGTACAACTTAAGTGTACTGTGTACACACCTGTATTACTTGCTTGGTAACACCTGTACTCACTTGTACCTCTGAACACTCGTGTACCTAATAGAATACATAATTATACACCCGTGCACGGAACTGCATACAAGTTAACAAAGAGCATCTTGTCAGAAAGGTTGGAATGTGGGGGGTGAGTGTAGCCCTCCACGCCCACACACACACACACACACACACACACACACACACACACACACACACACACCAACACACACACACACACCCCAACACCACCACCCCACACAAACATACACCACAAAAATCACAAACCCCACCCAAACGCGACAACTAAATGAAATTGAACAATTAACCAACCCCCACACCCTGTTCCCTCTCCCCCACCCCAACCTCAAAAAACCCCCCCTACAGAAACCCCCCCATGGGCATTTCCCCCCTCACCCCCCCATCACAAATCCCCCCCAAATGCACCCCCCCTTAGCCCCCCTACAGGGTTCCCGCTCCACCAACCCCAATTTTTTCCCAGGACCACCGTGATAGATAAGAAGTTAAGGTTTTGGGGGTACACGAACGCAGATGGATTATAAGTAAAACGAGGGGGGCATGAAAGAATAAAGGGGGAAGTCCCCAACACTACAGTCACAGAAAAGGAGGGGCCCAGCGACATAAAAAAAAGTTTTAGCATAAAATCGAGTCTGACCCAAACGGGCGTTAGAACTTGGGGGGAAAGGGACCAGTCAAAGACCAGGTGATCAGGGGAGGAAAAAGGTGGGGAACTCACACGAAATGATCAAGAGGTAGGATGAGCAAACAAAAAATTTAAAGGGAAAGATTCACTGGGCAACAGGAAAGACTCTTGGAAAGACGGACGAGGGGACCCCAACACAAAATCAAAAAGTGCGGGATGACTCACACACTGAGGAGGGGGAAAGAACTGCTAAGTGACCTTGATCCCTAAAAGGAAAGGGGGATGGACATTTTCCAGGGCCCCTTAGAAAAGAGACCCAAAAGGCTGGTGCCCATTAACCAAATCTTCAACAATCCTTGAAACGGGGCAATACCTGAGGTAGGGAAACGGCAAATGTAGTTCCCATCTAAAAAAAAAGAGACAGAAAAGAGGCGCTAAATACGCCCAGTGTCACTGACGGAAGTATGCAATCGGGGGAAAAGATTATCGGGGGGAAAGTTTTTAGAGCCCCTGAAACAAAAAAAAGTAAAAATGACAACCAGAGGTTTCGGAAGACAAATCCTTTTTCACAAACCTTCGGATTTTTAGAAAAAGAAACAGAAGTAAGACACGAGAGAGAGGGGGGGTTGATTGCATCTTCTTGGATGAAAGAAGGCCGTCGACACTTTTCTCAAGAGATTATGCAGAAACTAGAGGATCAGTCGTGATAATGGGAAGGGCTTTTCAATGGTGGGAAAATCCCCTACAGGAAGGAAAAAAGGTCATGGCGAAATGAGGTTTTCACGGGGGCACTGTGCGAGGGGGGCCCACAGGGTGGGCCCTGGGACGGCTATTTTTTACATACATGAATGACAGATGGAATGGACAGACTCGAGGTCCCCCTGTTCGCAGTTTTTAAGTTAATGAGGAAAATTTAAAATCAGATGGGATCAGACAGCCTTCAAAGAGCCCGGGAAGGCTGGACACTGGCCCAGCAAGGGGGTTTATGGGAATTTCAACCCGCCAAATGAAAGTCTGAAGATTGGAAAAGGGGCAAAGGGGGGGACCCAAACAGAGTACGGGAGGTGGCCAACGACGAAAAACCTCGCTAAAGGGAGAAACACTTGGCGTGATTAAAATCCCGCAGTCTCCGGAAGCCACATAAACCAGATAACTGCTCAGCATATGGGCGCCTACAAACCTGAGATTAGCTTTCCCGATACTTAATAAGGAATCTTTAAAGACAGTTTTACACCGAGTACGTCGGGCCCTAGGGTTGCGCCCCGTTTGGAAAACCCGCACCGAGCAAGCAAGTTAAGAAATTAGAAAAAAAAATGCAAGGTTTTGCGAAAGGTTATTTCAAGAGCTAAGGGGAATGTCTATGAAGAAAGGTGAGGGAAATGGGCCCCGGGACACACTGAAGGACAGGAGGGATGGGGGAGACATGATAACAACTAATATATGCGGGAATAGACAAGGGGACAGAGACAAGATGTTCGAGAACGGACCAGAAACAAGGGGTCACTCTGGAATTTGAAGACCAGAGAGTCACGGGGATGTTAAGAAGATTTCTTCTCACGGTTGTCGGGAAGTAAAACAGTGTAGCAAGTGGGGTATGGAGGCAGGAACCAAACAACTTAAAGATGAGGTATGAAAAAGGCCGGAGCAGGGAGAGAGAGGACCTAGTAGCGTTCAGTAAAGAGGCGGGGCAGAAACAAAAGTCCGACCCCCAACTAAAATTTAGTGAGTACGTTGGGTGGGGACACACCCCCAAACCCCCCCCCCAACACAAACACAACAAACCACACACACACAAAACACACACACACACACCCACACACACACACACACACACCCACACACACACACACACACACCCACCACAACGTAGTGTAGTGGTCCAAGCCCAGGCCCCCGAAAATCTTAGTGCTTTTGGGGGTGTTTTAGCAGCTGAAGCACCAGTGTTGGGAAAACGTCAGTGAAAAACCCACAAGTGAAAACCAAAGTATTAGCAAAAATAAATAAATAAAGGCAGAGAAAGCCTGAAATTTTTCAATAAAATTTCAAAGTCCCCGTTCGTGAGGCCTAGTTGGCACTTGTTCCACTTTGTTACCATATACAAAGTACAAAGCGAGTGACTAAAGAGAAAAACAAATAAAATTTAAAAAGGGGTTGGCTAATGAAAAACTGTGATGGCACACAGCGTAAACAAGTAGCCAAAAGGGGGGATAAATATATATATATTATATTTATAAATAATATAAAAATATATATATATATAATATTATATAATAATTATTATTATAATATATATATATATATATAAATATATATTATATATTATATATACATATACATAAATTTATAACAGAGGTGGTGGAGCAGTAGGCCTGGGGATGGGGCCCCCAAAACAGGTTGGGTGTCATCACAAATAAAAAGTGTACTTAAAAAAGTAAAGTGTAAATTATAAAGTAGCAGTAAAAATGAAAAAGTGGTAAATGGGACTAAAAAGGGGCAAAAAGAAAAGAATAGTGAAGAAGCAGCGGCGGAAGGGGAGGTGAGGATCGTACAGCGAGATCGTACAGCGAGCTCGTACATCGGGCACGCATGGACGTCCCCCTGAGGAGTACGTACAAACACCTGTTTGTGGTTGGGGGGAATTTTTGAGGGGTTTAAGCTGGCCCCTACCATCACTGGTAGCCGGCTATCAAAACCCCTGCTCCAGGGGGTTATCATACACAAACCCCTAGCAGATGGGGAAGATAAAATTTGTAAGCAAGGAATAGGGGAGGGGTTAAGTCAGGCTAATGGGGCTCGCCTGACAACAGTTTCGAGAGTAAGTTTTAGGAACAAAGAAGTACAATTGAGAAGCAAGTATTGGGTACACATGTAGTAAAGGATACTTTAACGGGTGAAAGAAGACTTGTTTCACTCTAGTATTAAAATTATTAGAATTACCCCATGTTAATGGAATCGTTTTAGTATTTGGATACACAGGGGTGAATTGTTTTCGGGACAATAAAACAACTGACGTGCTCCACACACACGTGTGCACACACTCACTCGGGGGCCCGGAGCTATCTCGACCCCCGAAACCACAATGGTGAGTACACACACTGATCCTTGGAATTTTTACCGCGTCCCCCTCACCCCCCCCCCCCAAACCCTTTCCCTCCCCCCCAGCCTTTCCCCTCCCCACCTTGCCCTTTACTCCCTCCTCCCCCCTATCTTTCCTTTCCCCCTTTTTCTCTCTCTAGCCTTTTTTTTCCCCTTCCCCCTTCTCTTTCTTTCTTCCCCCCCCTCTCTCTCTCTCTCTCTCTCTCTCTCTCTCCTTTTTTCTACTCTCTCTCTCTCTCTCTCTCCTCTTCTTCTCCCTTTATTTTTCTCTCTCTCTCTCTCTCTCTCCCCCTTTTTTCTCCCTCTCTCTCTCCCCCCTTCTCCCTCTCTCTCTCCTCTCTCTTCTCTCTTCTCCCCCTCCCCTCCTTCCTCTCTCTCTCCCTCTCCTTCTCTCTTCTCTCCCTCATCCCCTAACCCTATCTTCACCCTCCCTCTCCTATAAAATAGCTTTTCCCTCCTCTCCAATTTTCTCTTCATACCTTTTCCCCCGCCCCCCCTTTTTCACTCTCTCTCCTCTTCTCTCTCTCTCTCCCTTCCCTCTACCCCCTTTTTCTCCCTCCTCTACCCCTTTTTTCCCCCCCTCACATTTCTCTCTCTCCCCCCTTGGGCTTATCCCCACCCCCCAAAATTTCTCTCTCTCCCTCTTTCTACCCCTTTTTCTCTCCTCTCCTCCCCCTTTTTTTCCTTTTTCTTCCCACCAAAAACCCCCTCCTCCTCTAGCCCTTTTTCTGTGGGAAAAAAAAAAAAAAAAAAAAAAAAAAAATGGGTGGCCCTAGAGGGCGGAAAACCAGAGTCTGGAAGAACCAGGGAGGAAAAAACTGGGAGTTAAGCTCCAAAAAAAGGGGGGAAGATGGGGGAAAGGAAAATAGTGAGCTTTTGGGAAAAAATGGAGGAAACGGATAGGAAGGTGCAGGAAGTGGGGAAATAAGGGCTTGCAGCAAAAAAGTAGGATACAGGCTTAGAAGAGAAATGCAAAGCCTGAAACGATTAAGACACAAAGAAAATTCAGATGTGACATCAGGAAATTTAAATTCAGGCGCAACTAGGGGGTGGTAAGCAACAACGGAGACATGCCGTACACGAAGGGCCCTACAGACCCCCGTGGGGCCAGGGAAAAGCGAGCCCTAAAAATAAATGGACAGGTCCGAAGACAAAGAAGGATGCTATGCAAGATTCTAACAGCCAACTGAGTACAAGGGAAGCTGGTCAGGGAAAAACAGTTCATGGAAAGAAGTTTCAGATTTTTGACAGGGACCCGAAAGGGAAGAACATGTCAATTTAAGGAAAAAAAAGCCCCAGAGGAAGCAAAAGGGGATCAGTGGGAGGGGGAAAGGGCGAGGTCAGTTTTTTTGTACGGGCTCCAAAAAGCCAAGGGGGGCACTTTGAAGAAATAAAACAGGAGGGAAAAAAAAAAGATTGAAGGGACTGAAAACAAAAGGGGGGGGGGATAGACCCCGGTGACAATTTTCAGAGAATTGGGGGGTTTGCGAGTGGAAGATAGGCCTGTCAGAGTAACTTTCAAGGAGGGAAAAGTTCGAACCCGGATTTTGCAAAAGGGAAAGCAAGATAGGGAAAAAACCCGGGGTCCAAGAGTATACCTCGACCGCGACGAACACAAAAAAAGGATACACTGAAAAGAGGGGACAGAGAGCAAGGGGAACGAGAGGCAAAGACGAAAATGACAGGGCCCAGACCAGGAGGAAGGGCAAACACACCCCACAGAATCTCCCCCAAAAGACTCCAAAATGCGACATTCCCAAGCAACTGAGCAACCTATACTACAACCCCCTCATTTCCCTTGCCCCCAACCCCCCTACACAAACCCACCCCAAAGCTGTCCCTTATGGGCATTCTGACCCACCCCCATCAACACAAACCCCACCCACACCACACCCCAATAGGCCCCCACCCCAAAGGGTCTCGCCCCCCAACCCCAATTTCTTGAGCCACAATGATAAAAAAGAATGAAGGTTTGGTACACAAACGCGAATGGAATAACGAATAAACAGAGGATGGAAGGAAAGAATAGTGAAAAATCCCCAGCATATAGCAGTCACAGAAACAAAAACCCCTGAGACAAAAACAGACACAATCTTTCCCAAAAAGGGTACGACCTGAGGAAGATAGAAGGAGTAGGGGGGAGGAGGGTTGCACTCTCGTAAAAACCGATGGGATTTAGGGAAAAAAGGAAGGCATGGGGCTGATTGGAGAAAGGAATAATTGTAGGGACAATTTTAGCCCGGGGGGGAAAAAAAGTTCATTGAGTATGTATAACCCCCCAAACTGCAGGGGCCAAAGAGGAGTCGAAGAAAAAAAAGGGGATGGTGGCAACTGGGTGGGGGTGGCAAAAAGAGCTCATCGGCAGAGCAAAATTACTGGGAATGGGCATTTCAACCCAGGGGATGACTGGGAAAACTGGGGCCACTGGGGTCCCCAAACATGGGAGCAAAGATGTGGATGTGTACTTGAAAAACCCCAGCATCAACAAGTTAGGGGACACAAACCCAAAAGAAGGGGAGGATTGGCCCCAAATGGATCTTTGTTCACCTTGGCAGTTTTAGACATTGAGGGCATCACTTACAGAGGCCCCTTTAAGTAGCGATCGTGGTTCTGAGTTTTGGAGTATATAGTAAATTACAAGTGGAGAAGGAAAAAAAGGGAAAAGGGGACAGGCCCAAAAATAAAAAGGGGGACTACACGGTATGAGAAAATTCTGCAGGAGGTTCAGTGGGGCAGAGAAATGGTAGGAAAAAACAGTAAACGAGATGATGGAATATGTGGCAAAAAGGTGCAAGGAGGAAGGGGAAATTTTTTTCCCCAAGGGAAACAGAAAAAAAAGGAAGCCAAAACGAGTCCTTGGTTTACCCCCAAGGGTAGGGGGGCAAAAAAAAATAAGGCAACAGAGAATGGAAAAAGGTTTCGGAGGCAAGGCCCCGGGAAACAAAGGGGATTAGAGAAGAGCCGAAACAGTATGCACAGTAAGGAGGGAGGCCCCGCGACAGTATGAAAACGACATAGACGGAAAAACTGACCCGAAACTGCTGTATAGCCCATTAGAGGAAGACAACATCAAGGACCGGTGATAAGGTGAGGGAAAAAAAGGTGGGAAATCCAAGAAACATCAAGAGGGATGTGAGGATTCAATATGAGATTTAAGGGAAATATTTACAGTAGGACAGGAAGGACTCTGGGGGGACAGACCCGATGGGGACACCAAAGGGAAACCCAACAAAGGTAGACGACATCATACAGATGAGGGGGAGGTGAAAAAATGCTAAGGGCATCGAAACCCCAAAGGCAATGGGACCGGACAACCTTCCCCCGGGCCCTTTGGAGGGGAGCAAATATGTTGTGCTCCACTTACCACAATCTCAAACAGTCCCCGGAAACTGGGCAAATACCCGAGGTATGGAAGACGGCAAAAGTAGTTCCCATTTTTAAAAAAGGAGACAAAAAGAGGCACTAAAATAAGCCCGTGTCATTGACGTGTTATATGCAAAATTTTGGGAAAATTACAGGAGGAGAGGGTGGATTACCTGGAAGGAAAAAGAGTATAAATGCCAAACCCGCACGGATTCACGGGAAAAAAAAAAAAAATCCCTGTGTCACAAACCTTCTGGGTTTTATGATAAAATAAAAAAGAAACACGGAGAGAGGGGTGGGTTTTTTTGCATTTCTTGGGCTGCAAGAAGCTTTTAACAGTTTCCCCACAAGATTTATGCAGAAGTAGGATAGGCCATAAACAGGGAAGGGGATGCAATGGATCAAGGGTACCCGACAGGGGGGGCAACAAAAAGTCATGGACGTAATGATGTACCAAAATGGGCCCTGTGATGAGCGGGGGGCCCCCAGGGGTCGGTCCTAGGGGCCTGCATTTTTGGGTTTGTGAACGACATGATGGAAGGGTTGATCAGAAAGGGCCTTTTTTCAGATGATGTGAAATTTAAAGAGGAGAATTAAATTGATGAGGGCAGGGGATTCAAAGAGACCCGGGCAGACTGGGCACCTGGTCCAGCAAAAAGGCTTCTCGAATTTAACCTGCCAAAAAGCAAAGCATGAAATAGGGGAAGGGGGACAGAAGACCCAGACAGAGAAGGCGGGGGCCAAAGACTGCAAAACCCCATCGGGGGAAAATCTTGGGGGGAGTAAACCCGACATGTCTCCGGAAGCACAATCAATCAGAAACTGCTCAGCATATGGGCGCCTGGCAAAAATGAAACGCATTCCGATACATTATAAGGAATCATTTAAAACACTGTACCCGGTATGTCAGGCCCATATGGATATGCGCACCGTTTGGAAACCGCACTTGATAAAGCACGTCACGAAACTAGAGAAAGACAAGTTTTTCGCAATTAGTTTCCCGGCTAAGGGGAAAGCCTATGAAGAAAGATTTAAAAAATCGGCTGACGAATGGAGGACAGGGGGGTCAGGGGAACATGATACGCATATAAAATACTGCGTGGAAAAGAAAGGTGGCAAAGAAGGAAAGTTCCAGGGGGGGGGCCAGAAAAAAAGGCACAATTGGAAGTTGAAGACAAATAGTAAGAGATGAGGGAAATATTTTTTTCAGTCATAGAGTTGTAAGCATGGAATAGCCTGAAAAAGCGAGTGGAGGCAGGAACCATACACAGTTTTAAAGACGAGGTTTGATAAAGCTCATGGGCGGGGGAGAGAGGGCCCCGTAAAAACCGGTTTAAGAGGCGGGGCAGGAGCAAAACTCATCCCCAACCCCAAATAGGTGAGTACAAAAAGGTGAGACCCAACATACACAAAGACACACCGCACCAGCACGCAACACACACCCACCACACACCAACACCACACACACACACAAAAACACACACACACACAACCCAAAACGCAAAACGCACGCACACACAACACCCCACACACACACACACCCACCACAAACCCCCCAACAGGAGCCGGGCTGGGCAGACCCCGCAACCCCCAACTAGGTGATACACACACAAAACACACCACACTCGCACCCACACACTCGCCCCCCCACACACACAACAACACACACAACACACACACACACACACACAACACACACACACACACACGCACACAGGGGCCAGGAGTCGGACTCGACCCCCGCAAACCTAACTAGGTGAGTAAACACACACACAAACCACACACACACTCGCACATACACACACACTCGCACACAACAACACACACACCCCAACACACACACACCACACACAACACACACACACACACACACACACACACACACACCACACACACACACAGGAGAATAAGGAGAGCAGTCGTAGAGCCAGAAATGAATATGCACAGATAAGAAGGGAGGCCCAACGACAATATGAAAACGACATAGCAGCGAAAGCCAAATCTGACCCGAAGCTGTTATACAGCCACATCAGGAGGGAAACAGCAGTCAAGGACAAGGTAATCAGGCTAAGAAAGGAAGGAGGAAAGACAACAAGAAATGACCATGAAGTATGAGAGGAACTCAACAAGAGATTCATGGAAGTGTTCACAGAAGAGACAGAAGGGGCTCCAGAAAGACGGAGAGGTGGGGTACACCACCAAGTGCTGGATACAATGCACAACCAAGGAAGAAGTGAAGAGGCTTCTGAGTGATCTAGATACCTCAAAGGCAATGGGGCAGGATAACATCTCTGCATGGGTCCTGAGAGAGGGAGCAAAGGCGCTATTTGTACCCCTAACAACAATATTCAATATATCTATCGAAACAAGAAGATTGCCTGTGGCATGGAAGACAGCAAATGTAGTCCCAATCTTTAAAAAAGGAGACAGACATGAAGCACTAAACTACAGACCAGTGTCAGTGACATGTGTATTATTCAAAGTCATTGAGAAGATTATCAGGAGAAGAGTGGTGGAACACCTAGAAAGGAATCATCTCATCAACAGCAGCGAACATGGTTTCAGGGACGAGAAATCCTGCATCACAAACCTACTGGAGTTCTATGACATTGTGACAGCAGTAAGACAAGAGAGAGAGATGTGGGTGGATTGCATTTTCTTGGACTGCAAGGAGGCGTTTGACACAGTTCCACACAAGAGATTAGTACAAAAACTGCAGGACCAAGCAGGGATAACAGGGAAGGCACTACAATGGATCAGGGAATACTTGTCAGGAAGACAGCAGCGAGTCATGGTACGTGGCGAGGTGTCAGAGTGGGCACCTGTGACCAGCGGGGTCCCACAGGGTCAGTCCTAGGACCAGTGCTGTTTCTGGTGTTTGTGAACGACATGGCGGAAGGAATAGACTCCGAAGTGTCCCTGTTTGCAGATGATGTGAAGTTGATGAAAAGAATTCATTCGATCGAAGACCAGGCAGAACAACAAAGGGATCTGGACAGGCTGCAGACCTGGTCCAGCACTTGGCTCCTGGAGTTCAACCCCACCAAGTGCAAAGTAATAAAGATTGGGGAAGGGCAAAGAAGACCGCAGACGGAGTACAGTCTTGGGGCCAGAGACTACAAACCTCGCTCAAGGAAAATGATCTTCGGGTGAGTATAACACCAGGGACATCTCCTGAAGCCCACATCAACCAAATAACTGCTGCAGCATATGGGCGCCTAGCAAACCTCTGAACAGCATTCCGACATCTTAATAAGGAATCGTTCAGGATCCTGTACGGCACCAGTTTGGAACCCAAACCTAGCGTGATGTAAAGAAACTAGAAAAAGTGCAAAGGTTTGCAACAAGACTAGTCCCAGAGCTAAGAGGTATGTCCTACGAGGAGAGGTTAAGGGAAATCAACCAAACGACACTGGAGGACAGGAGAGATAGGGGGGACATGATAACGACATACAAAATACTGAGAGGAATTGACAAGGTGGACAAAGACAGGATGTTCAGAGATGGGACATAGCAACAAGGGGACACAGTTGGAAGTTGAAGACACACATGAATCACAGGGATGTTAGGATGTATTTCTTCAGTCACAGTGTAATCAGGAATAGTTTGAGAAGCGATGTCGTGGAGACAGGATCCATTCACAGCTTTAAGCAAGATATGGTAAAGTTAATTAAGACAGAAGAGCACGGTAGTCGTGGAGATTCTCCACGACTACGGTGCTATTCGCACCTACTCCTAGGTTGAGGGACTGATTACCTCATCTTCTGTACATAGTTCTACTGTCTTCAAGTTATATCCTGGAATTTGTATTGATAAAGCCACTGGATGGCGAAACGTCTACAATAAAGATACCCAGATGTTGCATATGTGCCTTAATTTCATCAAAAAAGAAGTGGCAGATCAGTGGAACATTCAACACTGTAGGGAGGAGGAGGATGAAGTCAGTAGATGGCATTACCTGGCAATGATGATGGATGGTCTCAAGACCCAGCTGATGGAGGAGTTTGATGAAAAGCTTAATTCCCACCAGAAGGAAACTTGTAGCATGGAACATAGCAAGAGATGAGGTTGCTGAACAAGTATTTAGAGATAATGTGGCAGAATAAGATGCCTTAAATTTGGAAAGAGAATTGAGAATCCTAAGGGAGATGATGGTGGAAATGAGAGGGGGGTTAGTAAGGATGAAAAAAATAAAGAAAGGGGAAGGGAACAAATTAAACCAGAAAAGACAAAGAAGGATA
>NW_026468252.1:0-12740 GCF_026875155.1 Cherax quadricarinatus | reverse complement strand
AAAATTGTAAAGCAATGCCAACAGCAAGCTGCACAAGTTTCGCTACAGTTCCCCCAAACTAAACCGTTTTCTAATCCAGCTCCAGCTCTCGGACAGGCTACCCATATTACAACCCAGGATTCAAATGGCCTGTTACCCCGGGTGTAAGGGGAGCAAAAAAAACCACAGTAGAAAAAGTTTAGACTTATATTATCCTTCACCAATTTATAACAGCAATATGTACACTATGTACAGAGATAAGTATAGTGCACTCCACGGTAAGCAAAGCAGAAATAGAAGCCACAAGATAGCAGACCGTGCTTCAACCAGCTCTAGAATGGGAATGACAAGGGCAGACAGGAGAGCGGTACCCACATAACCTCTGCGATTGCCAAAACCATCTTCTTATTGGCTAGAACCTGGTCACTAGTTGAACGACGGGGCCCCATCATCAACTCTTAGCAACCTGGTTCGCTGGTTGGGGGAGATAGCCTGTAAATGAGGGTGTGTACGTGCGCCGAATAAAGGTTACGTACTCTTTGCATGCCACAAACACTATCACCATCTCTGAAGTATTAGCACGAGTTCTCCTTAGAACATTTGACTCCATCACATAGCAACGAAGACTTACACCTGCTATTACTACTGTTACTATTAGTACTACTAACACCACCAATACCATGGACCTTTTCACATTTTGTTACATATACTGTAAATAACCTCTGTGTCCTTCAATTATTTTTATAAATTTAACGAAGCAATAATACGTCTGCTTAGTTGCACATGTGTCCTTTTACCTAACATTCTCGGTATTCTACCAACATTATTACAGAATTAATCATTCGTCCTCCATTCTGCACGTAGAAATTAAACAAAATATCCAACATGGATAAATTAGACTAAGAAACCGTGCCATAAATGGTACTCAGAAGCTGCTCTCCAAATTATAAATATGATGTTTACTTTCACTGTATAAACTTAGGTGCTAAGCTCAATAAGTTCAGTTTTATACTGTACATTCTCAACCCCTTAATGTCTAATATGGATTATGCTGTTAACTTTTACTAGAAATCAGTGTAAAATTAGAACAAATGATTGATCTGTAAACAAGAATTCTTGATGGTTCGTGTGGCTACGCACTGAACCTTGATGGTCCGTGTGGCTACGCACTGAACCTTGATGGTCCGTGTGGCTACGCACTGAACCTTGATGGTCCGTGTGGCTACGCACTGAACCTTGATGGTCCGTGTGGCTATGCACTGAACCTTGATGGTCCGTGTGGCTACCACTGAACCTTTATGGCCCCTGTGGCTATGCACTGAACCTTGATGGTCCGTGTGGCTACGCACTGAACCTTGATGGTCCGTGTGGCACGCACTGAACCTTTAAAGGTCTGTGGCTACGCACTGAACCTTGATGGTCCGTGTGGCTATGCACTGAACCTTGATGGTCCGTGTGGCTACGCACTGAACCTTAATGGTCCGAGTGGCTACACACTGAACCTTAATGGTCCGTGTTGGGTACGCACTGAACTTAATGGTCCGGTGGCTACGCACTGAACCTTGATGGTCCGTGTGGCTACGCACTGAACCTTGATGGTCCGTGTGGCTACGCACTGAACCTTAATGGTCCGTGTGGCTACGCACTGAACCTTGATGGTCCGTGTGGCTACGCACTGAACCTTGATGGTCCCCTGTTTGGGTACCGCACTGAACCTTGATGGTCCGTGTGGCTACGCACTGGGAACCCTTGATGGTCCGTGTGGTACGCACTGAACCTTGATGGGCCGTGTGGCTACGCATGAACCTTGATGGGTCCGTGTGGCCCACGCACTGAACCTTGATGGTCCGTGTGGCTACGCACTGAACCTTGATGGGCCGTGTGGCTACGCACTGAACCTTGATGGTCCGTGTGGCTTTCGCACTGAACTTGATGGTCCGTGTGGCTACGCACTGAACCTTGATGGTCCGTGTGGCTACGCACTGAACTTGATGGTCCGTGTGGCTACGCACTGAACCTTGATGGTCCGTTTTGGCTACGCACTGAACCTTGATGGTCCGTGTGGCCCAAAGCACTGAACCTTGATGGTCCGTGTGGCTACGCACTGAACCCTTTACTTGTAAGCCACAATACACTTTCAGTTGCAGTTCACTCTTACACCTACAATATGGTTTTTGTGTAATTATTTTTATAGTACCTAAAACTGTGTTTCAAATTTCTTACTTTTGTAAGTCACCTGTTGCTTTACTTACACATTCACCTCAACATCACCTCACATTATCAGGTAAAATTTATCTGTGGTCATCCACACACAACATCCTGAGGGGTCATGCCCTTAAACCGGGTCTGCCTCGACGGCCTGTGAGTATCCTTTTTCGTCTTTACCAGGTCCGCGTGTCCAGGAGTCCGCCTGCGTCCCCTCAGGCATTCTCCCTTCCCCACTTCCCCAGTGTCTGGCTCGGCGGCCGGTGAGTGTCCTTTTTCGTCTTTCCCAGGTCCGCGTGTCCAGGAGTCCGCCTGCGTCCCCTCAGGCATTCTCCCTTCCAGATTTCCCCCAGGGTCTAGCTCGGCGGCCGGGGGAGTGTCCTTTTTCGTCTTTCCCAGGCCCGGGGTGGCAGGAGTCCGCCTGTGTCCCCTCAGGCATTCTCCCTTCCAGACTTCCCCAGGGTCTAGCTCGGCGGCCGGTGAGTGTCCTTTTTCGTCTTTCCCAGGTCCGCGTGTCCAGGAGTCCGCATGTGTCCCCTCAGGCATTCTCCCTTCCCCATTTCCCTAGGGTCTGCCTCGACGGCCGGTGAGTATCCTTTTTCGTCTTTCCCAGGTCCGCGTGTGCAGGAGTCCGCCTGCGCCCCCCTCAGGCATTCTCCCTTCCCCCACTTCCCAGGGTCTGTCTCGCGGCGGTGAGTATCCTTTTTCGTCTTTCCCAGGTCCGCGTGTCCAGGAGTCCGCTGTGTCCCTCGGGCATTCCCCCTCCCCACTTCCCCAGGGTCGCCTCGAGGGGCCGGTGGGGTATCCTTTTTTCGTCTTTCCCAGGTCCGCGTGTCCAGGAGTCCGCCTGCGTCCCCTCAGGCATCCTCCCTTCCCCAATTCCCCAGGGTCTGCCTCAACGGCGGGGGTTTTGTCCTTTTTGTCTCTCCCAGGTCCGCGTGTCCAGGAGTCCGCCTGTTCCCCTAGGCATCCTCCCTTCCCCACTTCCCCAGGGTCTGCCTCAACGGCCGGTGAGTGTCCTTTTTCGTCTTTTCCCAGGTCCGCGTGTCCAGGAGTCCGCCTGCGCCCCTCAGGATTCTCCCTTCCCACTTCCCCAGGGTCTGCCTCAAGGGGCGGTGAGTTGTCCTTTTTCGTCTCTCCCAGGTCCGCGTGTCCAGGAGTCCGCCTGTGTCCCCTCAGGCATCCTCCCTTCCCCACTTCCCCAGGGTCTGCCTCGACGGCCGGTGAGTGTCCTTTTTCGTCTCTCCCAGGTCCGCGTGCCCAGGAGTCCGCCTGTGTCCCCTCAGGCATCCTCCCTTCCCCACTTCCCCAGGGTCTGCCTCGAGGGCCCGGTGAGTGTCCTTTTTCGTCTCTCCCAGGTCCGCGTGTCAGTAGTCCGCCGTGCCCCCTCAGGCATCCTCCCTTCCCCACTTCCCCAGGGTCTGCCTCGACAACCAGTGAGTGTCCTTTTTCGTCTCTCCCAGGTCCGCGTGCCCAGTAGTCCGCCTGTGTCCCCTCAGGCATCCTCCCTTCCCCACTTCCCCAGGGTCTGCCTCGACAAACCAGTGAGTGTCCTTTTTCGCCCTCTCCCAGGTCCGGTGTCCAGGAGTCCCCCTGTGTCCCCTCAGGCATCCTCCCTTCCCCACTTCTCAGGGTCTGCCTCGAAAAACAGTGAGTGTCCTTTTTCGGAGTCACCTGTGTGAAGGCCAGGTGCTCCCCTTCCCACTACCCCCCCCACCCCAACTTTGCCTCCCCCCCGGCCCGTGGTTTTCCAGGAGTCCACCTGTGTGACGCCAGGTGCTCCCCTTCCCACTACCCCCACACCCCAACCTTGCACACCCCCCCCCCGGGCCCCGTGGTTCCAGGAGTTCACCTGTGCGAAGGCCAGGTGCTCCCCCTTACCCACTTCCCCCCAACCCAACCTTGCACCCCCGGGTCCGTGGTTCCAGGAGTCCACCTGTGCGAAGGCCAGGTGCTCCCCCTTCCCCACTTCCCTCACACCCCAACCTTGCACCCCCCCCCCGAGCCCGTGGTTCCAGGATCCACCTGTGTGACGCAGGTGCCCCCCCTTCCCACTACCCCCACCCCCAACCTTGCACACCCCTCCCGGATCCGTGGTTCCAGGAGTTCACCTTTTGCGAAGGCCAGGTTTGCCCCCCCTTCCCCACAAACCCCACACCCAACCTTGCCCCCCCGGGGTCCATAGTTCCAGGAGTTCACCTGTGCGAAGGCCAGGTGCTCCCCTTCCCTACTTCCCCCACACCCCAACCTTGCACCCCCCCCGGGTCCGTGGTTCCAGGAGTCCACCTGTGTGACCCCAGGTGCTCCCCCTGCCCCACTACCCCACACCCCAGCCTTGCACCCCCCCGGGTCCGTGGTTCCAGGAGTTCACCCTGTGCGCTAGGCCAGGTGCTCCCCCTTCCCACTTCCCCACCCCCCCCATCCTTGTCACCCCTCCGGGTCCGTGGTTCCAGGAGTTCACCTGTGCGAAGGCCAGGTTCTCCCACTTCCCACTTCCCCCAGCACCCCAACCGTGCACCCCCCCCAACAGGGGTCCGTGGTTCAGGAGTTCACTTGTGCGAAGCCAGGTGCTCCCCTTCCCCAATTCCCCACACACGCACCACCTTAGCACTCCCCCCAGGTGTCACGTTGGTTCCAGGAGTCCACCTGCTCGTGACGCCAGGTGCTCCCCCTTCCCCACTACCCCCGCGGTCCGTGGTTCAAGGAGTTTCACCTGTGCGAAGGCCAGGTGCTCCCCCTTCCCCAATACCCCCAGCCCCCAACCTTGCACCCCCCCCCGGGTTCCGTGGTTCAGGAGTTCAACCTGTGCGAAGGCAAGTGCTCCCCACTTCCCCACTTCCCACCAACACCACAACTTGCACTCACCCCCCACGGTGTCCGTGGTTCAAGGGTCACCTGTGTGACGCCATGTGCTCCCCCTTCCCCACTACCCCCCAACCCCAACTTGCACCCCACCCGGGTCCGTTTTTCAGGAGTTTCTCCTGTGCGAAGGCCAGAGTTTCCCCCTTCCCCACTTCCCCACACACCATACCTTGACACCCCCGGGTCCGTGGTTCCAGGAGTTCTCCTGTGCGAAAGGCCAGGTGCTCCCCCTTCCCCACTTCCCCCACATCCCCATAACCATGCATCTCCCCCCAGGAGTCCCGTGGTTCCAGGGTGTCCACCTGTGTGACGCAGGATGCTCCCCCTGCCCCACTTTCCCCACACACCAAACTTGCACACCCCAAGGGTCTGCTTTAATATCAGTGAGTATCCTTTCCGTAATCTCCCAGGTCCGAGTGTCCACAGGAGTCCATCTTGTCCGCCTTCAGATTTCTCCATTCCCACTTCCCAGGTCGCCTCAACAACACAGGTGTGTTCCTTTCCGTCTATCCCAGGTCGCGTGTCCATGGAGTCCATCTGTCCGCCTTCTAGATAGTCTCCCTTCCCACTTCCCCAAGTATCATCGCATTTCTAGGTCTTGTGTCCAGGAATCCATCCGTGGAGCCCCCGGAATGTCTTCCCCTTCCTCACTGTCCTTAGGATATCTTCCATGCCGCAGCCTCCCCAGGTCATTGTATTCCCTTCCGTGATCTAGCAAGATGAGAACGAGGCTTGTTTTAGCTGGTCTACGGAGAGAAACGTCCAGGTGGGGGAATTACAGGAGGGGACACACAGAAACTGCGTCCTGTAATCCACCCACCAAGGTCAGTCTAGACCGTAGGTCATCCAGACGCAGCCATAGCTACCGTCCAGTTCGACCACAAGGCCTTGGTCACTCTGTGAAATTTGGGAGTTCTATTTATTACACAATTCATCAACATTAAAATATAAGTTTCTTTTTGTGCTTATAAGCAGCTAAGTGCATTTGTGTCTGTGAATGTTTTGTTGTATATAACTGTAATAAGTATTAAATTAGGTGTTTTTATTTTGTTTTTGTCTTATGTATTGCAAAACGATCAGTTACAAAGCGCGCTCACCAATGTTAATAAGTCACTTTATCTGACTTTTAGGTTATCCTGGGTAATTTAATATTCGTTAATATGTAATGATGATTGTGTAAGTGTTTTTACATGTACTTGTACCTAAGTAAACTTACTTAACTTACTTATACATTGTTTTTACACTCCACTTACGCATTTCCGTACGAAGCTTGTGGTTCACATCATTCATACACTCATAAAACTGCGCTCATGAGCACACACACCCCCCCCCACCCCCCCCACCCCCACCCCACCCCCCCACACACACACACACACACACACACCACACACACACACACAACGCTACTCTATACAACAGGCTAGGTGTCTAATCGTACATATGCTAGGACAAAATGGTAACAACACACACACACACACACACACAACACACACACACACACACACACACATGTCATGAACAACACACTCACTGCCTCTTACGCTAATATGTATGTAATCACAAATACACAAACACACACACACCACACACACTCACACCACCCACACACGCACACACAAACTCACACACACACACACACACACACACACACACACACACTCCACCTCAACACACACATACAACTCATTTATTAAACCAACCATCATGCCTCTTACGCTAATATGTATGTAATCACAAATAAAACCACACACACACACTCGCACACGACACACAACACACACACACACACCACACACACACACACTCACACACACACACACACAGTATGTACACAAATTTGTACCCATCCATTTATGCACTCTAAATACGGTT
The DNA here is from genome assembly GCF_026875155.1 of Cherax quadricarinatus. Classification (NCBI taxonomy): domain Eukaryota; kingdom Metazoa; phylum Arthropoda; class Malacostraca; order Decapoda; family Parastacidae; genus Cherax; species Cherax quadricarinatus. Next base: position 5,822 of record NW_026468252.1, on the reverse strand, counting down.
GTTAAATATTATGTTTGTCTTTTAAAAATAAATCGAAAAAACTTGGAAGTAGAAAATAAAATCGAAAAACTTGGAAGTAGAAGAAATCAGTCTACCTAAATGTTGGGTAAATCAGAAACTTTATATATTTCAATATTGTGATGAATAATGTTGGTTTCCGGTATTTTAAGACATCCATTATGAAAGGTGTGAAAAGTTACTAGTTTTAGACACTTGTGGGTCAGAGTGGGTATGATAGGACTTATGAGGCCAATAAGCAATAATGCCGGCGATAAATGGTATAAATACCGACCGATGAAAATAAATACAAATCCAGTACAATGCGATGCTTTACTGACTACGTTTCTACGACACAGAGGGTGAAACGTAGTCAATAAAGGATTGCATTATACTGCATTTGTAGCTATTGTAGTTTAAAATCCGGGGCCAGGAGCTGCGACTCTCTCTCTCCAAACACAACTCTGTGAGTGAACTGGGTTAGCTCACCACACTCGGGGAACATCAATTCAACAAGGCCTGGTGAGGAAAGCCAGTTGCATTTAGTGGAAGTAAATACCGGTTCGTGATTAATTATAGAAGTAATTTTACGCTCATTTTCCATCATCTGAAGTGTTGTATTAGTTAGATAGCACATTCGTAGGCCATTTTAACGGTTTGCCCTAGCAACGAGGTTGTACAGGGAATTGCCAGCAGCAATTGGCCAGATTACTCGATCTCCCTTAGAGCACAAGAATGACGAGCAGAAAAGAAAAACAAGTGTATATTACCTCAGGGGACATGCACGCAAACGCTGGGAACATCAGGCTCATGTTGCCCTTCTCGGCAACAGAGATGCAACAGAGCTGCATGTTAGTTCAGTTGAATAGACAGCGGCAAACTTCTGGGCTGCAACGCCTGGAAGCCAACCTGCAGTAGCTGCTCGGTTTGGTGCTTCTTGCGGTCAGTGGCTTCCCTGCGCTGTGAAGAATCAAAAGCTTCAAGACCCGTAGTCACTCCACCTCGTTGCGGAAGACAACTTTTTACAAAGCACATAGCCAGGAATTTCTGTTGACCATGTATCCTTAACTCTGCCTGGAACAATGTTCTCAATTGGGAATCAGAAACATTTGGATATCAGAAACAGCAGTAAAATTAAAAAAAAAAAAAAAAAAAAAAAAAAAAAAAAAAAAAAAAAAAAAAAAAAAAAAAAAAAAATAAATCGATTAAACAATGTTAATGGTATTAGAAAACGACGTTGAAGAATGAGACGCTTTTACAGTCATTAGCTTCTTCAGTCTATACAGAGATGATCGGTTTAAGATGAGTGAAAAGAATGAAGGTAATGGGTCTCTCAGACCTGGAGTCAAGGTTTTCCATCAGTAATGGACTGAACACAAACTCTAGGCTGAGGGATGATTACCTCATCTCTCATCTTTCACCATTCTTCTCTTGTATTGGACTGATGAAGGCACTGGTGGCGCGAAACGTTTCCTCAATAAGAGTCTTCAAATGCTGTAAAAGCGTCTCATTCTTCAACCTCGGGTTTCTTTACCATTACATTGCTTTAACGCCCCATTTATTTTTTTTGACTTATGATTCCCAAATGATGAACATTCCCTGTCCTTTCAATCCTAAGCCCGTTTATTGCACTCTGTTTTCATGCAATTTTCTGGTGTCATTATTTATGCTGAAGTTGCGTTAGGTTAGGCTAGATTACTTGGTGGTTAAGTTAGATTATCATTTACAAAACCGTACCAAATTATAATGTATCATAAAGCCGCCAAAATATGCTATAACACATAATATGTATACTATACTGCATTACGGTATAGTTACAGGTCAGTTATTTGTATCCTTCAGTGTCACGTCACTTTTCTAAGTAAAGTAATGTATTGACTTTTGATTAGGAGGACAAAATGACTGTTTTATCCTGCCATAGTGGCCCGGCACCACTGAATTTTCTAGGTTCGACATCTGACAGTCAGTCCTTTGCCTTGCCATAGCGCCAGCATCAATGAACAGGTCGTCATTGACTAGTCATGACCTAATCCCGCCGTAAGCCAGTACTGCTTGGAATGATTCAGTCTATGGTAAAGATCTGCTTCGGGGAGTTTCTTGGTGACTAAATGAAGACCATCAAAAGCACCCATGTAAGCTATTAATATTTAGGCTTCTGACTCACGAGATCTAAAACACGGACTTTGCGAAACAAAACCCGGAACGAGTGAGTCATAAAACGTTTTGGGTTCAAGTTTCTGCGTTCCGTGATTTGTGCTTCCTTAAAATGATACCCATCTGGTGGTGTTATCAGGTGAGATATTGTTCGGTCGGGCCTCTTTCATTGTCTGGAAGGTTAATCAGGCTGTTTGTGCCGGGGACACAGTCATTGCAGTTCAAAACACGGTCGTTTACTGGAACTGCTTGAAATAATTATCTTTTCTGGATGAAGGTGTGGGTGTACAGTGTATTTTGGAAACTCTTTGTGGATGTCACGAAATTCTTGATGACGCGATTGCAACAAACCATACCACGGATGGGGCTTGAAACCCGGTATATGATAGGGAAAACCCGTCTATGGCGACGTTATATGATAGGGAAAACCCGCAAGGAGACAAAATTCCCACCCGAGAAATCTAATCAAAGGCCATGCATTTTATTGGCAGTGAAACCAGTCAATGGCGATGAATAGGAACAGGGAAAGCCATCTAGGGCGAATGAATTATGACAGATAAACCCGTCCATGGTTTGCGACGATATTTCACAGGGAACCTGTCAGCCTCCAGTGTGATAAATTATGACAGGCAAACCTGTCAGCCGATGAATTATGGCAGCGAAATGCGTTCAGGGCGACCGAAATATATAAAGGACGTAAAGGGAGACGGAATAAGACTAAATAAGACAAGGGGAAAAAACGTCGAGGGAGATAATGGCACAGGTAAAACCCGTCCAGGACGACGAATGTGACAGGGGGAAACCCATCCAGAGTGACGAAATATGACAGGGGAACCGAACTGGGAGACGTGGAAATATGACCAGACAGAATACATACCGGGCGACCAAAATATGCAGAGGGTGAAACGTCAAGGGAGAGAAAAATGACAGAATACTCTGTCTAATTGCTTAAAAAAAATATGACAGTGGAAAACCCGTCCAGGGCAACGAAATATTACAGAGAAACCCATTCAGGGCTACGAAATATCACAATGAAATCCCGTCGAGGGGAGTATGAATTTCCACGGTCAAAACCGTCCAGGACGATGAAAAATGACAGGGATTACCCGGTCAGGGTGATTGGAATGTTGAAGTCAAAATACGTCCATAACGAAGAAAATATGAATGAGAACGTTCTTGGGCAACGAATTTCGAGAGCGGAACCTGTCCGGGCGACGATTATGACAGGAAAAACCTGTCCAGGACGATGAAATATGAGAGGGAAACCGTCTAGGTGCGACAAAATATGAGAGTGGAAACCCGTCCAGGGCAACGTTATATAAGAGGGAACCTGTCAGGGCGACAAAATAAGACGGAAAAACATCCATGGCGATAAATATGCAGCGAAAGCGTCATGGGCGATGGAATTGACAGGGACAAGCCATCAGGGCGACTGAATATGACAGAGATACCCGTCCATGGCGACGATATTTGACATGGAACCTGTCTAATGTGATGTAATATGACAGGGAAACTCGTCCAGGGCAACGAAAAATGACAGGAAAACCCGCCCAGGTGACGAAAAAATTTTAAAGGAAACCCGACAGGGCGACGATATATGACAGGGAAACTAATCCTAGGTGATGAAATATGACAGCGAAAGTAGTAAGGGCGATAGAATAAGACAAGGAAAGCCGTCCAGGGCGACTGAATTTGACAGAGAAACCCGTCCAGGGTGACGAAATATGACAGGGAAAGCCGTCCTGGGCGAAGAAATATGGCAGGGAAACCCGCCTAGATCTATGGAATATGACGGGTGATGGAATATGAGAAGGAAACCCGACTTGGGAAACAAAAATATAGGAGTGTCCTATGTAACACTGTGTAAAGCTCACCAATGAATGTAAATTGTCCCCATAAATCTTGCACAAGTTTTGAAATTTTTAAGTTGATCGAATACGTCGTTCATGAATAATAAACAAAAATTTGTGATAAAGCAAACGAAAGAATTGTTCCCAAAAATAGGAAAGTGTCCTCTGGTTAAATTTAAAAATGCCATAAATGGGCGGATTTATATTTTTTCCAGTTTGTTTTTCACATTTACTGTGTTCATAATTCTATGAAATCCCATAAAAAGTTTTAAACCTCAATTCGATAAAAATTGCAAAAAATGGCAAATTGGCATCCAAACGGCTCAAAATTAATCCAAAAACTTAAGATTGATTAATAATTGGTGTTTGTGAGTTGATCAAAGAGACATTCACTAGTTATTATAAGGAAGCAATTACTTAATAAATTTTGGGAAAATTTTAAACTTATATAAGTCAATGTTAAAGACCAAACTTTGTTTAAAAAGTTCATCAATAATAAAAGTTAAACGCATCAAAAAAATCAATCTGGAGTAACTGATCTAATCCAAGTTTTTAAACTTTCATAAAATTTCAAAATTTTATTTATTCAAAGTAAACAAATGTGTTATTATGTTTATTATACAATATATTGTTATTAATAATGTGAAGACAATCAGAAGGAACATTCATTAGTTATTGAAGGAAAAGTGAATATCATTATTCAGTCAATAAAACTGATAAACCAGGATTTACGTCAACCAAAACAGTGTGAGCCGTTTGGTCGCAAAACCAAACCATTGGTAAAAATTTGAAGCCGATCTGATGAGTCATTCTATAGTATTTCACAGACTCCGAAGATTCCAATTTTTATATTATTAACAATTTTAATACAACGACAAATTTCTCTGCAGGTAAAGCGAAGTTATAAGTAATTCCTCGACTTAACTTTCTTCCGGAGCTCTTGCCACTCCTTAACTTTCTTCCGGAGCTCTTGCCAGTCCCCAACTTTCTTCCAGAGCTCTTGATACTCCTCAACTTTCTTCTGGAGCTCTTGCCACTCCTCAACTTTCTTCTGGAGCTCTTGCCACTCCTTAACTTTCTTCCGGAGCTCTTGCCACTCCCCAACTTTCTTCCAGAGCTCTTGATACTCCTCAACTTTCTTCTGGAGCTCTTGCCACTCCTCAACTTTCTTCTGGAGCTCTTGCCACTCCTCAGCTCTCTTCCGAAGCTCTTGCCACTCCTCAACTTTCTTCCGGAGCTCTTGCCACTCCTCAGCTCTCTTCCGGAGCTCTTGCCACTCCTCAGCTCTCTTCCGGAGCTCTTGCCACTCCTCAACTTTCTTCCGGAGCTCTTGCCACTCCTCAACTTCTTCCGAGCTCTTGCACTCCCCAACTTCTTTAAGAAACACTTGATACTCCTCAACTTCTTCCAGAACTCTTTATACCCCAACTTTCCCCAGAACTTCCCTTTCCAATCCCCAATGCTTTTCTAAAAAAAAAAATACTTCGTTTCCTTTTTTTATGTTATTTTTCAATCACTTCTGCAACGTAAGTCTCTCTAAGATTTTTTTGATTTTGAATCACAACAACTTTTAAAAAAATTTAACCAAGTAAAAATAGTTATGTTTACAGTTATTACCAGAAAATACCCCTTAAACATTAATATTCTTAATGGCATAAACATTAATGTTGAGGGAAAAAACATTGTGTGGTACCCATTCAAGGTATAATACATACTAACAATTAAACATCGCAGACATTTCAATACAACATATTTTTTAATTCTGCAAATATTACACATCACAAACAGACATTATAAGTAGAATGTTAAAAGCGGGGACGC
>NW_026468251.1:0-13848 GCF_026875155.1 Cherax quadricarinatus | reverse complement strand
TTTCCTACCAACCTACTACTTAAATAAAAAATTAATATATATAAATTTTATAAAAAATTAATATATATATATATAAAATATATTTTATATATAATTTTGTGTGTGTGTGTGTGTATAATAATAATATATATTTAATATAAATATATATAAATATATATATATATATTTTTATATATATATTAGTATAAAAATTTATATATATATAAAAATAAAAATATATTATTATATATATATATATATAATTAAATATAATAATATATATATATATAATAAAATATATATAAAAAGTATCAGAACAACACTGCAAACTAGCTGAGGAATTCGAAGCCATGTCTTTTTGGCTCTGCGCGTGGAACAAAAATCACATGCGCTCATCCCACGGACCACAAAACCACAAGAATCAACACCCAGCAGAGCAGTTTTTTCCCTGATCCGAGACATACGGTGGTGTGAGTGCCCTGTTTAAATTTTTCATTCTAATTCACGTTTGGTAACTACCTCCACAACAGGATTTATATTATTGGACAGAAAGAGGTATTGAATCAATAACAACACTGCACTAGCCGGGGACAACCATTTTCTTTTTTGGACTCTCCCTCTTTGTGACGAGAATCACAACGCTTTAACCCTGAACAACAAAACCCCAAAAAATAAAGCACCCACAGAACTGGGGTTTTTTAAAACGTTGATCCGAGGACATACAGGGTGGGGGTCCCCTGACAATTCATTCTAAGCCCTGTTTGGTAACTATTTTATGTTCCTTATTACAATAATAAAGTACCCAAATGGACAAAACGGGCAAGAAAACTCAAACCCTTTTTTAAAGGAACTGGGGAGGAAATTTTCGATCTGGTGTTCTGTAAAAACTGCGGTAGGGGATGGTGTTCGAGTGTTTTCCCCCTGAAAAAAGTCGCACAGAGGATTTCAGATGTTCATTTTAGGCCCACCAATTTCGTTCGAAAATCACGACCATGACTTGATAAAGCTCCACGATACCGAAACGTTCAACAATAAGAGGGTGTCTTTTTTTTCTCACTCAGGAGATGCATAGTAATATATATATATATATATATAATATAATATATATATATATATATATAATAAATTAAAATATATATATATATAATATAGGGGCTGCAGAAAAAAATATGAAGTTCAACGATGAAAATTTTTAAATTTACTAATATGGTAAAAAAGGGGAAATTAAATTTTCTCAAGTACAAAACAAATTCGGGCCCAAAAAATAGAGCGAAACACCAACGTCAAAGACCGGGAGGATCATGTTAGAGGATCTCATTTTCAAGGACCAAAAATTTGTACGATCGCATCTGCAAAAAATACAGGGGTAATAAACCTTAAAAAAGGGGGGATGCCAACCCCATGATGACACTTTTCAGTCACTTTTTCATCTACGGATATTGCGCACACTAACAGCGCCTTTAAAGGGCAGGGAAATTGCGACCTAGAAAAGTACGGGAAACCTCAGGGCGCGCAAACAGAGAAAAAACCCTAAATTACTGGGACGTTTTGAGTTCCTAAACCTGTATTCCTTAGAACGCGGGGGGAAGATACATGATTATTCCCCTGGAAAATCCAGGGGACAATACGAACTTGCACAGAAAATCATCACTACAAAGCAAAAGATTGGCAGACGAGCAACACCCCCCCAATAAAAAGCGGGGGTCACTACACTTTAAGAGACCATAAAATAAGTGTCGGGGGGCCCGAGACTGTTAAACTGCCCCCAGCACACAAAGGGGGGTTTACCAACAGACCCCTGGCATCTTCAAGCGGCACGGAAAAGCACCTAAAGTCGGGTTTTTGATCAGCCGGCTGTGGGTCGTCGTTTTGGGTTTTCGTGCAGCCCCAGTAACACCTGGGTTTATCGCCTGACCACCAGAGGGGCCCGTCACAGACCGGGGGGGGCGGGGGGTTGACCCCCGGGAAATCTCCCAGGGAAACCCAGGTAACTCCAGATATATAAATAATATATTATATATATATTATATATATATATATTTTAAAAATATATATTATATATATATAATTATAAATATATTTATAAATTTATATATAATATTATATATATAATATATATATATAAAAAATATATAAATAATATATAAAATATATAATAATAAAAAAGGAAAGCGTCACTGTTTCATTTTCCTTTAGAAAATTTTTTCAAGATGTGAGACACTTTCATACCCTCCGTTGTGTTTAGTTTGTCCGGGGAAAAACACTTGAACCGTTTTATTTATTTTTGTTGGGGCTAAAAGTGATACCAAAATGGGTAAGGGAAGGACTCGGTAGTGGGAGAAACATAAAAAAAAGTTAAGTGCTCGACCATTTTTGGGGGGATTTTTTAAAGAGTGGGGTTTTTTTCCCCGAAGTGGTGAGTTAATACTGATTAATTGGTTTTTAAACCTTCCTTCCCTAGGGTTTTTTAAGGTGCATATTCCCCATCCCCACCGTCAAAATTTTTTAATTCCCCAAAATGGGGCCCATGAGGGGAAAACGTAAAATTTTTAATTACATTTTACTGGAATACATCCCCCACGTGACTGCACGCGCTCTCATGACACACGACGCAAAACACCACACCCCACACACACACACCACACACACACACACACCACCAAAAAACACATATATATATATATATATAATATAAAAAATATATATAATAATATATTAAAATATATTATATAATATATAATAAATATAAAGTATGAAAATATTGTATATATATATATATATATATATAAATTATAATTATAAAATATATATAAAAAATATATATATATATATATTATTGACCCCGAACAAGTGGAATTTACCAATAACAACACGCGACTAGCCAGTAGCGAACCAGCTGCTTGGGCTGCCCATGGGGGGCGAAAACTCAACGCCCCTTTAAACCACGGGGCCACGCAATTCTTTAAAGTACGCATACAGCAGAACTGGGTGTTTACTCGCTACCCAAGGGCTTAATTGGTGTGGATACTTAGGGTAATTTCATACTCCCCGTTTCCTGGAGGTTTTTCCTGGGGATCAAAGCCCCGCGGCCCGGGGCCCTGACCAGGCCCCCCGAGGATCAGGGCCTATCAACAGCTGTTACTGCTGGCCGCACGCAGTCCAACGAAAGAGCCACAGCCCGGGGTGTCCGGGACTGACTTTAGGTTCTGCCCGCTCTCTCCCTTTAAGGCAGCCCGGGTTTATTGGCAATTCCCCTAATCTTGATGGGAGGCTGTTTAACAGTCTTGGCACAGGACACTTCGGTGTTTTCCCTTTTGTTAAACCAATGGCGCCCCTACTTTTAATTGGGGCAAAATTTTCATCGCCCGCCCAGTCTTTACTTTGGAGGGGGTGATTTCGTGTGCAATTTAGGAACCATTTTTTCCAGGATTTTCCAATGTAATTATGATACACTCTCCCCCCCTTCCAACAGTACAAATCAAGTGCTTTCCCAAACTTCCCAAAATTAAGGGCTTAACAGAACTTATACTGCATAAAGGTCTTGTACACTCTCTAGATCTAAAGATTTCACCTGCGAGGGGAATGTTAAGTAAAAGCATATCAAGCCTAGAGAGAACAAGTGATGTGAAAAGGATCACATTGCTGGCATCTCTCGGTTTGAACGTTCTCATTATCCATCCTAACATTTTCCTTTGCACGTGCTATCAGTGCACTGATGTGATCCTTGAAAGTGAGATTCCTCAGACCAGACACTCCCCAGTTCCCTTACATTATTTTTCGCTCTATTGATGTCCAGAGTCTGTAGTTATACCTTCTGTTCAGTTATTAACTCTCCAGTTTTCCATAACGGAGTAGTTGGAATTTGTTCCTCATTGAACATCATATTGTTTACCGTTTGCCCACTGAAAACTTTGTTTAGATCTTCTCGAGTTAACAGCGTCCTCCAGACAGATACGCCTCAATGCAAATCCTAGTATCATCCGCAAAGGATGATACGTGCTGTGGGACCACCCTTTGGTGTACTAGTACCACGAGCAGTAGTTTAATAATTATTGTTATCCACGAACAAGTTGTATTGATCTATAACAACATTGCGACTAGCCAGGGTGTCTGGGTACAATAATATAAAAGACTGCTCGTTGTACTAGTACAACCAAACAGGGAGTAGAATGAAATGATAAGCCTAGAGTCCATCCACACCAAATATATGTCCTTTGGTAGCGAGTACATACATCCAGTTCGGCTAGATGCGTTACTCATAAGGATTGCGTGGTCCCGTGATTAATGCGTCACTGAATTTTGCCCACCATGAAGCAGGCCAAAACAGCATGGCTCACCATATATAAAATATAATATAAAAAATATATATAATATATTATATATAATCTATATATATATAAATATAATATATATATATATATATATATATATATACAATATATATATATATATCTATATTTATAAATATATATATGCAATAAATCACAGTAAACGTGATTTCCAAAATATGCAAAACAACCACTCTGAAAGAAATAGAAAATTCAAGCGCTTTCGTGACTACTCACATTACAAGGAAGCGATGAAAGTAAAGCATCCAAGGAAGCTTTAACAGGGTCTGGCCCACACCCCACCTATCAGATCCCACAACGGTTAAACACCTGACGCGCGCCGACCCACAAACTCAGCCCACAAACTATTCTACCCAAGAAAATTTAAAAAATTATTATTTGTCCAGTGTATATTAAATTCTTCGCCAAATTCTATTAATTATAAATGGATCGAATTTATATAAACCAAAGGAACAATCATAATATTGGTCAAAACGGCTTTTATGAAACAAGATTCAATTATATTCCTGTCGACCATGGAACTTGCTTGAGACTACTTTCTCCAACTTTTGAAAATTCCATGGATGGTAAAATCTCTTACATGAATAAATAGAGCATTGGAATCTTGTCCAGTACTAATGCTATATAATTTTTTTTAATCTTAGTTCGAGATTTGTACCAGTTTGACCCTAATAATCTATATTGCAAATTTTACAAGGAATCTCATAGTCACAACCATCAGCATTTTGGGGGAATTCTTTTATCAAAAGTTTTTTTTACTGTATCCAAATTGTGAATACAATTTAATATTAAAAGTCTTAAGAAGAGAAGGCATATCATCCAAGTTTTCATGTAAGGAGAACCAACATCTTTTTAGTAATAAGCTGGTTGTCCCGTTTTGGATAATAAAAAGTGTTTCCTAGCAAACTTTAAAAAAAGATTTATCATTACATTTCTTGGTATTTTAAATCATTACCTATTTCATAAATTTTTGGATATTTTCCTCATTTATGAACTCAGGACTACAAATTCTAAGCGCTCAAAAACAATGATGAGAAAACAGACATTTTGACTCTATTTTTGATGGCGAGGAAACAATAGTGGACATAGGAAACAGTTATTTGTAGGTTTTTCTTTCTGTACATTTTTAAATGGAATTCAATAATACCCATAATAAATTAAAACATCAATAAAAAGGCAATGATTATTTTTCTTCAAACCTCAACAGTAAAGTTTATAGAATGGGCTAAGCTATTTAATTTACCAGGAAATGTGTATAACTACATTTTTGGGCATAAGACACAAAATATTCACTCAACATATCTGAACCCTTTAGCTCTATTAGGGAGATTGTGGTAAGCAACCTTGTTTCAAAAAAATTTCCATGTAATAGTTACTAAGAACAGTGAAAGCGGATCCAATGGCCATACCCAAACTTCGAGTGAAAACTTATCATAAACTACAAAATTTGGCATCAACAATGCAAAGTTTTTAATAAGTAAATGATAAGTAGAACTGGCAAGGTAAATCAAAGTTAACGATTCTTCAATAAGAAACTTAATAAATCAACAACAGAACTTTCGGTACAAACAAGTAAGTAACATCAAAACTAACCATGTTAAAATCATTTAAGTCAGTCAAGGAGCTTCATTAATCCAACCAAGTCTATGTTGTTTTTAACATTAACAAGTTAGAAATTTTGCACAATAAGTGCCGCACAATAATCACAAGCCATTTAGATAATTTTATTAAACTGACCCTATGGGAGGGGCCTTTTTAAAATAATGGTCTGACTGGATTCCCTGGTTTTGTGTTTTATTAGTTTCCATACAAAAGGTAAAGATGGATTAGTGGAAGAAATTGTTTAACTAATTTCATCTTTGCCTTCAGGAGAAGTTTTATTGTTTTAATTGAAATTGCTGTTAACGGTTTCTCGGGGATTTTTCCTAAGTAGCATAGGTTTCAGTATCATCTAAGAATTATTCTTTACGTCTGGTAATCATTTTCTTTCAAATTACTATTTGCATTTATTTTGTTCAGCTTTAGTAAGGCGCAAATTTTTAATGTTTATTAAAGTGTATATTAAGACTTATAGAATCTTTGAGGCAATTGGGAATGTTTGGTTTTACATAGAGCTATATCCCATTCCTTTACTAATATTAATTTCATCAGAGGAATAAATCAGAACATATTTCAAAGTACCAAAAGGCTTTTCAATTTCATAAAGTATTCCCCCCAAAATGCTGATGGATGATCTATAAGAGTCCTTGTAAAATTTGCGATAAAGTTTAATACGGTTCAAACTGGTAAAAATCTCGAACTAAGATTAAAACAACAAATATACATTAGAACTGACAACAATCCAATGCTCCTATTTATTCATGTAAGAGAACTTTAAACCACCAATTGATTTTCAAAAAGTTTGAGACAAGTAGTACCAACAAGTCCATGGTCGAAAGGAATATAAATGAATCTTGTTTCATACAAAAGCAGTTTTGACAATTATATGAATATTTCCTTTGTTTTTAAATAAATAGATCCATTTATAATTAATAGAATTTGGAAGAATTAATAAATACACTGGACAAATAATAATTTTTAAATTTCTTGGTAGAATATTTTGTGGTGTGTTGTGCCAAGGACCTATCTCAAGTTGGGTCCGGCGCGCGTCACGTGTTTAACCGTTGTGGGATCTGATAGTGAGGTCTGCCAAACCCCTAATATAGCTTCCTTGGATGCTTTTAACTTCATAGTTCCTTGATAATGTGAGTATCCACGAAACGCTTTGAATTTCTCTATTCTTTCAGAGTGGTGTTTGCATATATATATATATATATATATATATATATATATATATATATATTACTAGAGATAAAATCTATGTGTGTTGTGTGTGTGTGTGTGTGGTGTGTGTGTGTGTGTGTGTGTGTGTGTGTGTGTAGTGTGTGTGTGTGTGTGTGGTGTGTGTGTTGAGTGTCGTGCCAAATATGTACAACCTGGACAATAGCAAAACTCATTTAAAATTAAGTCCTTTCTAAATTTTTCTCTTATACACTTAAAGATATATATTTTTCATTAATGTTAATGTAAAAATTTATAATTTTTGCACCCGAAAAATCTTAGAAACTTACCTAACCTTATTAAAAAAAGAACAATTTATTTTAGCCGAACCCAACTAAATATATTTTTAGATTTGTTTACAAAATTTAATAATAAATAAACGCAGTGAAATCTATTTTTTTTCGTTAGATTCCAAAATGATTTTTTGGCGAAGTTATTGCATAAACAATTTTTCGGCTTGTTTTATATGGTAAGATGAGCGTTGCTATTTAAGCAAAATCGCAAGTTCTCCTATTAGGCCACATATATATATATATATAAATATATATATATATATAATCTATATATATATATATATATATATATATTATATATATATATCTATATATATATATATATATGTAATATATCAATATAAAATAAATACCCGAGGATCAGGAGCTGTTTGTGTTTTATTATTTTGTATGAATACAGTGCTGAGTTTGCCTGTGTTTATGTAACGGTGTTTGTTGAGTTCGGTGTGTTTGGTCTCTGTTCACTTTGTGGAGTTCACTGTGTTTTGCCGACGATGGTGTGTCGGGCTGTCATCTCGTTGCGATGGTCTTCCCTTATTTACAAAAGCCTCTGTTCGCTGTATTTATGTAAAAAACTTCTAGTAAACGTTGTTGATCTGTTGTGTTACTGTTACTCCGGAAATATGCGTTCGCAGTATGTGTTGTCCTCACCTGTTGCTGAGGATTTAGTTTTCCCTGGTTTACTTTTGTTGTTTACCGACCGTGTTTGATCGCTGTTAATTGGGAGGACAAGTGATCTCACTCAGTCCATCTAAGCAAGTCAGCACCAGGATGATATAATTTTTTTATTAACTTCTATCTACGTCTCCGCCCAACTCATCTGTCTGTCTGTCTGTCTGTCTGTCTGTCTGTCTGTCTGTCTGTCTGTCCCTGTCTGTCACTGTCTGTCTCTCTCTCTCTTCTCATCCTCTCTCATTCTCTCTCTCTCTCTCTCTCTCATCTCTTTCTCACTTCTCTCTCTCTCTCTAATCAATCTATCTATCTACTATCTATCTATCTATCTATCTCTCTGCATGCTTAGCATTTCCAAAATCAAGAATCCCGACCACACATTTTTAATGTACAACCTGCAAAACTGTGCGAGATACCTAGTCATAGAAAATCCCCATATAAGCTTATCAGTCACAGAAGAGCCCCATTAACCGTATCAGTCACAGGACGAACGCTAATTAACCTCTATCAGTCACTGAATACTCATTAACTAGCGACATCCTCCGTGCCTCGCTAGTCTTCCCAGCAACACATTTCTGTCGTAGAGGATAGCAAAGATTAGAGAGAGATAGAGAGAGAGGAGAGAGAGAGAGAGAGAGAGAAGAAGAGAGAGAGAGAAGAGAGAGAGAGAGGCAACACAACCCAAAGGGTACGAAACACGCGTGAATGCCGGCAGCGCTTGCTGCTGCAGTGGCAGCTTACAGCGCAAGGGCACCACCGCAACACGACGACTACGGCCCATTCCTACCAGAGCACCAACGGCACTCTTCCAGCCAAAGAACCATCGGTTCCATTTCAGACACAGCACCAACGGCAACAACTCAACGAACTTCAACAACAAACTAACGGTACTATTCCAGCATAGACCACCGTATCATTTCAATAACTGGACGATTCCAAGGCACATAACCAACGTACCAACAGGTGGTTTCCTGCTGGTGCCAAAGACAAGCAGAGAAGGGACTCTCGACTTCTTCTATGTTCTCTATCAGTCCTATTCCCCTCCCTTCCCTTCCCTTATCTACACTCATCCATCACGGCCCCTCCTCCTCCACCCTAGAAAAAAAGGTATAAGCGAGCTGGCGGGTAACGTGGATAATATTGTGTGTGGTGTAGGCTCTGGAACGTTGCCACAGCTGACTTTCTCAAACGTTACATGGAGGGAAAAAACTTTCCTCTTTTCCCAGTCTTCCGGAACTCCCTTTTAAGCCTGTAACATATCAGACATAATAGGAAGCATCCATTGTGCTTTTTTCAATTATAATGTTTATAAAGAGTATATATAATATACTTATAATATATAATATATCTATATATATATATATTTATATATATATAGATATATATATATTTAATATATATATAGATATAAATAAAATATAAATATATATATATGCAAGTTATCTTTATTAATGGGGTATTTTCCCCCCCCCAAATATCAGGAAGCCTTGCAATGCAATAGGATTGGTCTAGGGGCTTTGCATGGGACTAGCTTATGATAGGAAAATAATATCGATTCACGTGGAAATGCAATTTTACGTTATTTTCTCTCCGCCTTTCTTTCTCTGCTTGTCCTCTAATTCCTCCGTTTGTTCTCTACTTAATCGTCCTTTTACTATTCTGCTTAAACATTACGCTTCTTCTTTGTCCACTAAGATCATATTTTTGCCTCTTTGTTTTAACCTTGCTGTTTTGTTGACCTTATGTTTTTCTCTAATAAGTCCTCTATCTCACATGTCTCCCACTTTGTCTGCAATAAATACCCCCGCTCTTTCGTCTGTCCTGTTGTCGCTCTCTCCCTTTATATATATCATACACACACACACACCAACACACACACACACACACACACACACAAACACACACAAACAGAATATAAATATATATATATATAATATAAATATATATATATATAAAATATAAATATATATGTATAAATATAAATATATATATAATAATATATATATATATATATAGATATATATAATATATATATATATATGTATGTACTATATATAATATATAAATATATATATATATATATATTTATATATATATTATATATATATATTGATATATATATATAAAATATAAAGAAAGAGAGAAGAGAGAGAGAGAGAGAGAGAAGAATTTACTGCACAACAAGTGAAGACAATGAATAGATACAAGCCACGGGGGCTGGAAGTCTCCAACTGAAGATACCCATCTCCGTGGTTGTCCTTCCATTGTTCAGAGCGCCTGTCTCGATTGTATGCAAGTAAAACTTTCGATATTTGCTTAAATAAGCACCGCCATTCTTCTTGCCGAAATAGGGCAAGAGAAAATTTGTGTGTGCAATAATTTTGCAAATAACATTCTGAACCTAACGAAAAAAATATAAACTTATCTAAAATATATTTAGTTGGATAGGCTAAATAAATTGTGCTTCTTATCATAAGGATAGTAAGGTTTCTAAGGTGTCTTTGTAAAAGGGGGGGGATGGGGTGATTGGGGTTATGGGGATTTTGGTGTTTGTGGGGATTGTTCTTTTGTTATTTTGTGTGAGTGTTTGGATTTTTTATTGGGTTTTTAGTTTGATAATTGTGGGCTGGGAGTTTGGATAATGGGTAAGTAGTAAAAAGTAAATTTAATAGTTGGTATGGGTTGTTGATAGGGAATATAGGAGCAAGGGAAAAGCCGATATCTTCGTAATTGGTGTCTGTCTAATTAAAATGCAGGGTCGCTTGGATGAAGGTTGAGATGAGGTGGTTATAAAAGGTAAATATACACAGAGAACAGGAGGTAAGAGAAGGCAGGAATGTGTTCATCAAGTAAAGAGTGAGGCAGAGATCAGTACGGACCACGACACGACAATCAAGACAAGGTCTGAGGCATTACCTCTGCATCACAGCAGAAAAAAAAATAAAGGCTCAGTTTTTCAGGGCGAAGAAGAATGTGTGACTAGTCAGGAGAACGCCTGGGAAATCTAGGAACAACCCAGTGAAAGAGCGCAAGAGATTTGTTCACAAGGTTGAAAATACCGTTGTTTGGGCTGCGATATAGAAGTTATCCGAGGAAGTAGATCTATGCAATGAGGTCACAGTAAACGGGTAATATCACAGTATGAAAGAAACAACGACGGCTGTGAAAAAAAATAGTGAAATTTCCGAGCGCTTTCGTGATTTCTGACATTATCAAGGTCCTTGCTAGTGTGAGAAATCACGAATGAACTTGGAAATTCACTATTTTTCACAGTGGCTGTTTTGTAAGTAAAACTATGTATAGTAAAGAAGGGAAGCATGTCTTGGAGATCTAAGATGGCTGAGGAAGAGAAAAGTCTACAGTACCAGACAGTATATCACGTACAGCACGATCGCGCGGTGACACGCAGTGATGTTCTATACTACGATGGTCCAGCTGGGGAGGTTGAACGCTACCTAGCATACCATTCTATATTGTGCTATTCTTGCCTACACGAATATTTTTATTAAATCTGCTTAAAAATTAAATGTCGATAAATTATGGAATTTAGTGTGAATCAGGGACAATATATAATGAGCTAAGCTCATGTGTAAACCAAGGAAGTTTTCAGGTCACTCAGAGAGCTGGAGCTCCTGCTTTCGGCTACTCAAGAGTAAAATGCAAAAGCATACCATACCACGGCGGATTGAACCCGCGGTCAGAGAGTCTCAAATCCCGCCCGTGATATGGTTTGTTTCCAATCGTGTCATAACGATTTCGTGAGTCATGCAAAAGCATAAGTCTCACTCAACTGTTTATTGTTTTCCGCTAAGAGAAAATAATTCACACAAGTTCGTTAACTTCATCCAAACGGAGAAATTATTTTTGTGTACTTTTAAAAAAATACAGATTCGTCCTTAAAAAAAAAGTACACAATATTCTAGTAATTATTAGAATACTTTGTTTAGTTCTACAAATCGAAAATAAAATGCGAATTCGATATATTTTGGATATTAATTCAATCTTCCTTTTGCTTTGCTCTCAAATTTTTAAGATCTAGGGTGGGTGAGTAGGGATGAATTTGGTCTGAGGTGCACAAGTTAGTGAAAATTAGGCAACCCTCATCTGGATTAAGAAGCAGCATCTCTGTAATAATGTAATAATTAATGTACTAGCCTCTGCGTTGTTAGGTTGTAAGCTGGTAAGACCTTGTTAGGAAGCTAGACAGTTGTTTCCTGACGCTGGTCCTAGCCAATATGTTGACCCGCCACTGGAGCTTTTGGTAATCTTGACCGAGGCCTTCAGCTGGCTTACTTATCCACCCCTTTAAAAAATATATGGAATAAGATTTGAGCAAGTCGGCGTTGTTGGTCACTATGAACAGCAGCCATTCTGATATTGAATACGACACAATAAATTGTTGACTAGAGATAGAACACCACGAGTACAGCTCTGCTCTTGTAGCTACAGACATTGAAGATGTGACATCAGGAGCACATCTATGCTGGTTTAAACACGAACACTGAAGACGAGACGATAACAATATAGCTCTGCTTTTGGGCGCTGTTAACAATAAACACAAGACACCAGGAGCATATCTCTGCTATTACTAGTGATAGTAGATAGTAGTAGTAGTAGTAACAGCTGTTACAAAAGTTAATGCTAGTCGTGTAAGGTAATAGCTGCCACCTGCTACCTACTACCACTGAAAGTGGTAGCAGGTCCTACCAATAGTGGTAGCGGTAGTGGTGGTGGTTGCTGAAGCCGGTATTAGCAAAAAGTAATAATAATCCTGTATAGCTATAAAATTTGAACACACACATTTTATTATAGAATAATTATCTACTTAACCTTGGTTTCAAGCCGGCAGTGTCAGCCGTACTAGAGAGTAGGAAGAGAACCTTCTGATTTTCCACTTTTACCTCATCCATCCAGATCAGATACGTGGCATGCCACAGATCATTTTTATAACAGACAACTTCACTGGAGACCGAAAAGTCTGCTTAATGTACTATCTTGTACTCAAATGTACTATGTACTTCTAATCTATTTGCTAGAGGGAAGAAAGTCACGTGACGGACTCTGGTCGCAAGGAAACAGTGATCCAAGCGGTAGTACCGTTGATCCTGTTGTTGGAATGGTACCGTTGATCCTGTTGTTGGAATGGTACCGTTGATCCTGTTGTTGGAATGGTACCGTTGGTCCTATGGTTCAGAGACAGGGACAGTGGAGACGTCGACGAAGGAGAAGGGAAGGTGGGAGGGACGGAATGGGGTTGAGTGTGAAAGAGGAAGGAATTGTGTCGAAAGAATGGAAGCAAAGGAGGATATGAGGATGTGTTTGCGGTAATAGTAGTAGTAGTAGTAGTAGTCGCAGTAATAGTATTAGTGGTAGTAATGCTATTAGCATTAGTAGTAGCAGTGGTAATAGTAGCAGTAGAATAATAGTAGTGGTAATAGTAGCAGTGGTAATAGTAGTAGCGGTAATAGTAGCAGAGGCAATAATAGTAGTAGTAGTAGCAGTAATAGTAGCAGTAGTAATAGTAGCAAGAGTAATAGTAATAGAAATAGCAATAGTGGTAGTAGTAATTGTAGCAGTAATAGGTGTAGCAGTAGTAATAATCGTAGTGGTAGTTGTAGGAGTGGTAGAAACAGTGGTAGTAGTAGTGGCAGTAGAATTGTGGTTGTAGTAGAAGTGTAGTTGGGTGGGGAGTAATAGTATACTAAAAAAGTTTTTTAAAATAGTATTTACTAGAA
>NW_026468250.1:0-17820 GCF_026875155.1 Cherax quadricarinatus | reverse complement strand
TTTTTTCGGGGTACTGGAATTAAAGAAGGCTTCTTAAGGAGGAGGGGGAGGGGCCTTTTTTCAGTGATTTTTGGTTGCCTTTTTGGGAGGCTAGGAACAGGGAGATAAAATCTGTTAGATTGGTGGGAAATGAGGCAAAAACCTGGAATAGCGAAATTTTTTTAAGGCTAGGGGACGAAAAGGGGGGCGAGGGGCGTTTTGGGTTGCAAAATTATCTGGAGGGACAGTTGCAAGTTTGTTATGTTGGGGGAGGTGGTGGGAAAGGGATGAATGGACAGACTGCGGAAAGTAGAATAGCTGAATTACACAATGATGGGTTTTGATGCAATTGGGGTAGGGCGGGGTTAGAGGATGTTTTGTGGGTGAAAAACCGTCTGGGTATGTTTTACGTAAATTTCGGGACCGACAGAGTGTAACCACCATTCTACAATTGGAGACAAGCCCTGGGTGGGAGGGTATCCAGTGGGTCGAGTCCTATCCAATACGGAAAGTATGAGTCTCTATGCTGATAGTTGGTTTTAGAGAGAAATGGAGTTGGAGGAGGGGGTTTCCTGGGAGGGTTTTTTTGAAGGGGGGTTCCATAGCGTTTTAAGTGAGCAGGATAGAGTGGGGTTGGGGGGTTGGTATAAGTGAGGTTGAGGTGGAAGAGGCAGTTTTCGGGATGAGTACCGGGAAAACACCAGGGATAGACGGTATACCAAAATGATTTTTTATGGGCACATTGGGGGTGTATTAGCAGTGTTTTGTTAGGCTATTGGCATAGTTAACTATGGGAAGTTGGGCATATCGCAAAGTACGGGTGCCCATAGTTTGTGCCAAAGAAGGGGGGGGTAGAGAGTGAGTGTTTAAACCGGCAATTCTTTGATGTGCGCGATTACAAGGTTTTTGCGAAAATTTTTGGGTAAAAGCCTGAAGAAGGTCATGGGGTCGGTGATACAGGGGGGGAAGTTTGGTATCCCGGAGAGTATGCGGGTAGGTTCATGGTCGTATTCGGGATTTCCTTGAGGGTAGTAATAAAGGGAGGGATTCTAGGTCTGGATTGGGAGAAAGCTTATGATTATGTGGATAGGGAATTTTTTGATTGAGAGTATGGTGAGAATGGGTTTTGGAGGGAGGGTGGGTTTGGGTGGGTGAGGACTTTTGTATGAGAAGCATCAATGAGAGTACAGGTAAATGGGAGGTTGGGTATTCAGTAAGCATGGGGAAGGGGTTAAGGCAGGGGTTTTCCCCCTCTCCCAAATACTCTTTGCATGTATGCAGAATCCTTTCTATTTCTGGTTGATGTGGGAGGGAAGGTTGGGGGGGAGTGGAGGATATTGTGGGAATATTGTTGGTATGTAGATGTTACAAAGTTTTTACTTAATGAGAGTGATGATTTAAGAAAAAGTGGAGAGGGTTAATTGAGGATTTTGGGGGAATGCTACTGGGAATGAGAGTTAATAAGCGAAAGCACGGTTGTTGGAGTTAGGTGCTTGGGTAGGTGGGACCCTTGGGGGAGGAGTTTGGGTTGGAAAACTGTATGTTAGGCTAAAGATTTGTGGGATTTTGTTTTTGGCAGATGCACAGGAGCAGCAGGAGGGTTAATTCAGAAATGGTAATGGGACAGAGCTTTGAGTAGGCTCCGGAGTCTATGGCCGGGGATGTAACTTGCTCAAAGGGTTGTGGTGGTTAAAATACGTGATTTATAGTAAGGTGTGGGGAGTGGGCGGAAATTTACCCTCATTAAGAAGTCAGGAATCTTAGGAAATGCAAAAGAAAAGAAGAGTTCTTCAGGTATGTGTGGGGTTTATGGGGGGGTGTGTGGGCAAAGATGTAGTAATGACTGCGGTTAAGGCAGGGAGGACTGGGATTGATTTGCATTGGGGTCTAGGTGTGAAGGCGGCTATAGTGAAGCAGAGGGTATATTCGGGGCAGCGGGGGAAAGGGGTCTTCTGGGGTGGGGGAAGGGTTGATGGGGGATATCGCAAAGGTTGGGTGGCACGGGTTTAGTGGAGTGTGAAGGACATGTTGCGGTTTACTGTTAAAGGTATGCCATGTTAAAAAACTCAGGTAAAACTGAGTAGGGGTGTGTGTGGGCCGTCGTCAGGGAATTAATGCAAGGGATGGCAGTGTATCCCACATACGATTGAGAGTGATATGGGTGGGAATTCAGTAAATTAAGAATACGGCACAAGAGCGAGGGAATAGTTATAGATTTCTTATGGGGATTTAGCATCGAAAGAGGTGCTAAGACGAAAAGGGTTTTGTGAGAGAGGCGTATGCGCTTTTTCGTGGGGAAGTTGAAACGGCTTTTTCAAGTTGTATATTTTTGTTTGCATTGGAGGTGGTAAGATTGTGGTTGAGAGAAGGGTTTTCTTTTTATTGGGGGGGGAAGATATCACCCCTTAGGGCTTTAATGTTAGATATGGAACGGGGGTACCATCAAAAGGTGGGATGGGCTAATCAGATATGGTAATAGTTGATTCCTTGTATGGTTTCTTGGGGAATGAGGAGGTGGGGGGACCATTAGGATTAAAAGCGTTGGGCGACGAGTTTTTATAGGACAGACATGTAGGAACAAACAATTATCTGGGCGAAGGTGGGTAATTAGTTTTCCGCATTCGTCCTCGACTGCGGGGGAGAGAGGACGCTTCTACAGGTTCTCTTGCACGGCCACCGTGGTGAGGAATACATAGCATTAGCACCAAGATGTCGACCGACTGTACCGGCGCATAAATACTGTCTGCATTCACTGGTTAGAGATCTTTAAGCCACGACACGTGAACGTTCTCCTGCCTAGCATTATCAGGACGGTTATGGCATCCCCAATGAAGAGGCTGTTGGTGTGGCACTGACTGGCAATGTAAGGGTCTTCGTGAAGTTCATGAGGGCTGACTCTACTTAATTCGTACCATGAATTTCAAGCACGATGGCATGAGTATCAATTCGGCAGTGGAAAAGTATGCTTGCATGATGTGTCTATGTATTTTACTGGGTTGAGTAAGGAATGTACCTTTTGAGCAACAGCATACAGCTACAAGATGTGTTCAGTGGTTTATGTGAATGTACACTCGACGAGCATGGGAATGTGGAGGGACGGCCCTTATGAGGGGATGCCGGAAGGAATCTTCACACTGAAATGACCCTGAGGAGACCTATACCATCATATGTTACATTGCATAACCATAGGAAACAAGGTTTTTGTACACTTGCGGGGCACTCGAGGAAGACGGAGCGGTTATGTGACTCTTATGAGCACATGGTGGTCACAATGGCCCCAGGAGACAGGGGCCTAGGCGTCAGGAGACAGCTTCATGTGGATACGCCATTAGAAGCCACGGTGTTTTGACGTGTGATGTGGAAAGCCGGGGTACAGGCCTATGGGAGTGAGGAGGTCGACAGGGCAGAGGTGGTTTTGAAACGTGTGTTCACACTACCAGTCGAAACGGGGGGGAGGGAAATATCGCTGTCAGACAGGCCCGTTAGATAATGCCGAGTCAGCTCACAGGACGGGATTTTGGTGGCTGTGCTGAAGGATTTTTTGAAGAGTCAGCGAAGCATGGTGTGGAAAGGTGATTGTGAGGTCAGGTGATGACAAGGCGATGGATGAACAGAACTGGGTTATGGAAGATTGAGGTGAGGTCGAAAGGAGAGCAATGTTGGGTGGTGGAGGTGCCATCAAGAAGATGTGGGGTTGCAGAAGAAATGTTGTGTTGTGGGTAGCTCCCGAAGGATAGGGGGGCATCTGACATGGACGAGGTTCTCCCCAACACCAGCGCATGTGGCCGGGAAGAAAGAAGTGGGCAGCTTTTGTCTGGTAGCAAAGGCAAGACAGGGTGGAGGGGGGGGCCAATGGGGGAAGCTTAGGTGGGAAGAGGGACAGGGAGGGTTGGAGGGCAGAACGAGGGATTGATAGAGAAGAACGAGACCGATTGAAAGGAGGACAAGTAAGCCTCAGCGGCATAGGGTAAGCCGCCATTCTTGTTAAATTAGGTGTTGTAACTTTCAATGTAAAAACGGTCTTAAAAAACGAGGTTTCAAGAGGGTATGGTTAGAGTGGGTTTTGAGGAGATTTAGTATTGATGTCTGTTTTTGCAGGAACTAAACCTAGGTTAGGATGTGAGTTGTTGTTGAAAGGTTTATAGGTTGTTTACATGTGTTGCTTTGAGGTTTGAATAGGAGGTGTGGCTGGTGGCGGTTAAAGGGACCAGGCCTTTGCGTATCGGGGTTGGGAGGAGGGGGGGGGGTGGGAGGGTTGTCAGGGTGGTGGGGTTTTGGGGGGCCAGGAGGGTTAGTTTTGTAGGTGTGTACATGCAGCAAATAGTAACACTAGAGTGAAGGTGGATTTTGTACGCGAGGTCTGGATATCACTTGAGAGGTTTACTGCTTTTACGGTGATTGGTGGGGATTGGAATTGTGTTCATTAGGAAGGGTGGATGTGGTTCCGAGAGGGGGGCGGGTTGTGTTTTGGGGGTTGCTGCGGGATGTTTTGCGAGATGTTGGTGTGGTAGATGTGGTGGGAAGTAGGGGATATGAGTTGGAGCACACTTTTATTCTAGGGGATATGAGACACGTTGTAGATAGGATTTATGTTAGGCAGGGAATAGGTGTGGAGAGGGTGAGGACTATCGATGTGGGTTTTTCCTGATCATCGTGCTGTTTAGCAGATATTGGGGGTAGATGGCATAGTGAGAGTTTATGCAGGATATGGAATTAAATGTGAGGCTAGTTAGGGAAGAGGTGACCCTACGGGGGTTTGAAGATTGGTGGAAATCCTTTTGGGAGCTAGGAATATGGAAATGGATTTCGCTTGGATTGGTGGGGAAATGAGGGCCTAAAGTTGAAATTGGAAATTTTTTTAAAGGACGGGGGTAAGGAGATGGCTAGGAGTGGAGCTATGGCCTACAAAATTATTCTTGAGAGGTCAGTTAAAGGACTGTTATTGCTGAGGAACGTTGTGGGCGGAGAGTGAGGACATGGAACGTTTGCGAAATAGGTTGGCGGAAATTCACAATGACAAAATTTGAGGCAATTCGAGTTCTAGGGCAGGGTTGGGAGAATGTCTTAAGGGGAGTTAGGCCATCGGGTTTTGTATTAAGGAGTTTAGGAACGGCAGGCGAAGACCACCTTGGGATATTGAGGCAGGTACGGGGGGGGTGGCTTTGAGGAGGGTCAAGGCCGATCCACCATGGAAAATATTAGTTTGTATGCAGACTTTTTGGTGTAGGAGAAGGGGACGGAGGGTTGGCCGGGGGGAGAGTGGTGTGAGGGGACGGATTTGGGGATGAAGGGTTTTAATAGGTAGTAAGTGAGCAGGGGACAGTGACAGAATCGAGGGTTTAGTATTAATGTGATAGAGGAGGGGGAGGATCGGCTGTTTTTGGGATGTGCCAGGGTAATGACCCCAGGCATAGACGGATACCAAACGATTTTTATAGGTAAACATTGGGGGACGTGTACGGCATTGTCTGGTGGGGGTTTTGAATTGTTGCTTAAGTAGTTGGGAGGATTGGGAAAATCACACAAAGAAGGTGTTGTCACGGTTTTAGTGCCCAAAAAAGAAGGAATGCCGAGTTTTGACTTGATTACCGTGCGGAATTAACGTTTATTGTGCTCTGATTACAAGATTTTTGCTAAGGTTTTGGGCAACCAGAATGAAGAAATGTTGGGTTTAGTGTTACATAGGGGACAGTTGTGGAATTCCGGGAAGAAGGATGAGGGGGAATGGACATGGTTGCTTTGATTAGGATTTCTTCTTGAGAGATGTAGGGAGTGGGGACTACTAGGTTTAGATTGGGTGAATGCTTATGATTGAGTGGACAGAGATTTCTTAGAGGGTTTGCTTAGATAGGTTGGGGTTTGGGAGGGGTAGTGAGGTGGGGTCTGAACACCCTGTAAGATGGGGCAGAGGTTGAGGAACAGGGTCATGGGAGGTTGGGTGAAAGTGTACCAATGAGCAGAGAAAAGTGAGGAGAGGGGGGAGTAGAGAGTAGAAGAGGAGATGAGAGAGGATGAAAGAGAGGTAAGAAAGACGACATGACGGGAGAGAGAGGTGAAGAATAGACCAGGAGAGAAGAGAGAGAAGTGGGAGAGAAGAGGAGTGGTTTGACGGCGGGCTGTCCGATGTCACAGCTGCTCTTTGCGTGTGTGCTGATCCTTTCTTATGAGTCCTGTGAGAGGGTAATGACGATCATGGAGATAGAAGGGTGGGGAGCAAAGGGGGCATCGTTTGGGTATGTGGATGATTACTACTGTTTTGCTAAGGGGTTTTTTAAGGAGGAAGTTTAAGGAGGGTGGGTAGAGTGATTCAGATGTTTGGTATGACTTACCGGAATGAGGAGTTAATTACGTGAAATCAAGGTTACTAGAGGTCGGTACTTGGATTAGGGTGGGCGCTTAGGGGATTGGGTTAGGATGGACAGTGGTTGACAGAATCAAGGTATGTGGGATATGGTATTTGGCGGAAGGAAGTGCAGGCATGCAGAAGGGTAAATTCGGAGTCTGTCACGGGTAGGTTTTTAAGTAGACTAGGAGGTTTAAGTGCGAGGGACTTAGCTTTACATCAGAGGGTAGTGGTGGTAAAAATTCATTGTCTATCGCAAGGTCTGGGGGGTGGCAGAGGTTTTTCCCTAGAGGTACGAGATATTGTGGAATGCAGAGGTGGTGCGTGTTTGTGTGGGATTTGGTTAGAGGGCCATGGTTAAGTAAGGAGGTTGTTATGACGGATGTTCGGAGAGGGGGTTTAGGTTTGTTGCCTTTAGGACTGAGTGTATATGGCTGTCTGTGAGATATCAAGTGGAGGTTTTGAGGGAAGGGGGTGGTGTGAGGGGCGCTAGAGTAGGAAGCTGTTGTATGGGAGGAGGCACCGTAAATGGTGGAGTGGGAAGGAAATTGGAGGGTTTTGAAGATATGTTGAGATTTTTATTGACAGTGCAACAGAGTGGATAAAAACTCAAAGTGAAACGGGTTGGTGAGGGTAGTGAAAGGTCAAGGAATTATGCAAGGGGTAAGCCGTGTATTCCAACGTTTTGATTGTGGGGGGTTATTTGAAAGGATTTTAGACGTAAGCTTCGGATACCGGCTAGAGTACAGAGGATTAGTTATAGGTTTATCATGGGGATTTGGCTTCCAAGGGAGGTGTTCGTAGATATGGGTTTGTGTGGAAGAGGCTTTTTTGTCGTTTTGTGGTGATTGGTTGAAACGGCGTTTTCATGTGGTCTTTTTTTTTACCTCCTTGGAGGGGGTGAGATCTGGATGGGTGGGGTTATCAGACTGTTGGGGGGGGTCGTTTGCCGCTTTTAAGGGCTTTACTACTGGTGTAAGGGGAGTGCCTAGGGATGTTGGAAGGGTCTATAAAGTTTATCATAGTGGGATTATCTGACATTTCATGGGAGAATGAGGGGATCATTAAGGGTGTGATATGAGGATAAAAGCGTTGGCGGCCAGATCTATAGGGACGGATAGTGTAGGAATAAGTAGGTTTATGGGGCGTCTTGGGGAAAAAAAGTTTCCCGAAGGGTTTTTAGGAATCTCACTGTGGGGTTCCCTTCGGCTGGGGTCCCTGAGGATGACAAAGGAAGTGGTCTCTTATGGGGGGATGTAAAGGGGGGGGGATGTTTTTTGGTTTATCTGATACTGATGTGTGTGTAAGGAGGAAGGTAGTTGAGAATTAGGTAATGGTGGTACGCATGTTCACGAGAATGTTTGATCATAGTGAGATATAAGTGTGGTTTCCAGGGTTACATTTCTATGCCTGATGGTATGTTCACGGGGTTTTAAAATTTCCTTGAAAGCCAGGATACCGTGCCTTAGGTTTCTTTATAAGTAATTAGATTGGCCACGTTGGTATCAACATAAAATTTTTCTGGAGATACGTGTCAGTTCTTTTTGGGACTGGCACATTACAACAGCCTCTAATCCTTATAACTACTCTAGTCTTATTTTAGGTCTCGGGTTCTTTAAATATTTTACATAGCCTAGTATTGTACGCTATGTGGCATGTTGGTGTATTTATCTTGCATTTTGAGTTTTTGTGAACTTCACCATATTGGCAATGTATGGAATGTTTGTAATTCTAATGGTTAACATAATATTTGATATCATATGGTGGTTGTATATTCTTCTACTTATTACAGTGTATGTGTATAGGAATGTAATGTTTCATTTCTGTTTTTTGTCTGAAACTTTTGTGTTTTGTTCTTGTTCATGCACTAACCCAATTTAGGTTAGATGAGGTCAGGGTGAGTATGACCTTTCATTAGGATAATCATGTATGTTTATTTAGAACGGGGACTGTACATACGGGGATGGGGGGGGGTTTTAGAGTGTCAGCTGTGTCTGCACTGGCATAATGGGATTAGTATAAAGGAGGGTTTATAGAGTTATGTTTATGGTTGTGGGTTTTGTATTGGTTGTAATTATGGCCTTGATCTATGGTGTTCTTAAAATGTACCGGGATTGTGTATAGAGGTTTTGTATTATCTAGTATGGTTTTTAATTTTATACTATTTTCTTTATTGTATGTTGCTCTTTTTAAATAAAAAAAAAAAATAAAAAAAAATAAAATTATGTATAGGGTTTGGTTTAAACCCTTTAGATGGCCGAGGTTTGTTATTAAAACTTGTTTTAGGTTATTTTATTTATTGTATGTTACATTTTTTTTGTTCTGTTTTCTAGTAGAGAATCATCGCACCATGGCCTAACCTTCTAGGGTCAGGGTAGGTGCCTGTGCGAGCCTTTAGCTCACTAAGACTGTCATTCCATTAGCCCCCTTGTGGCGGGGGGATGGCAGACCAGAGAGGCTAGCTTGTGGCTAGGCCTGGGGACAGTTGTCCCAAAGATGGAGGAGGAACTGGTGCTCTTCCCACTTGGAGACTTAGGTCTCAGACACTCCTAAAGAGGGAGCCAAGGGCCGGGCCCACCACTTGGAAAGGCCCGGGCGGGAGAATACCGGCTAATCTTTAACTAATAACTGTAGCAGATTATTGTATTAGAGGGTTAACATATAAATATGAATAGTTAAAAATACTGTTTCTATATTGTGCATTTAAGGAATCATTACGTTTCCATGCGAATTCTATGGTTTGGATATAATGTAACATAAATCATTGTCGCATCGTGTTGGGCCGTGCGGACGCACTGTTGCAGTAATAGTCCCATACACTGGTTTCTGTGCAGTTTTCACTGTTCAGACATGGCGGAGTACACCGGCAGGAGGATTAATACAGTTTGCATTGAGCTGTTGAGGGGTTCTCTGAGCCCTGCTACTATGAACGTCGTTCTACCTGCAATTATTAGGGATTTATATGGTATCCCTAATGAGGAAACTGTATGGTGTGGCCCTTAATGGGTTTGAAACGAGTATTTGTGAAGTTCCTGAGGAATAGCTACTACAGCAGTGTGGTGGAGGAGTACCAGGAAACGGCGAATGTGTCTCAACTCGACGATGGATGTGTGCATGCATGACGTATCTACATTTACACGTGGGTACGAGTGAGGAATGTCCCCTTCGAGGAAAATCAGTTTGGTATACAGGAGTTTTTCGAAAGTATGGAGTCATTCATGAAGCCAGAGGTGGGGTATGGGGGGGATGGACCATGTGGGCCTCCCGGAAGGGTCATACAACATCAAGATGACTTTAAAGACGCCTATACCTTCGTATGTAATGTTGCCAGGCACCAGAAATCAGGTATATGTGTCGTATGTGGGGCAAAGGAGAACGTGTCGTCTTTGTGGCTCTTTTGACCATATGCGGCACAATGTGCACGTAGAGTTGCACCGGGGGGTGTCAGTCCCGGTGGAGGACGTCCAGCAGGGAGTGTGGTGGCGGCGGCGAAGAATGGGACTACTCTATGGAGTGGGAGGTGGAGAAGGGAGGGTGAACAGATGGGGACGGGGCCCACACTCTGGTGGAGGAGGGGGGATCTTCTCCAACATCTGGGTGGTGGAGGAAGTGGTGGAGACGACACAGGAGGTGTCCTTGGAGTCAGTGCTCCAGGAATTCTTGGGGAGGCCTTTTGGGAGGAGAGACATGGATGGACGGATCAGTGAAAAAACAGCAATTGCAAGGCCCGTGTGAGAAGTCGGAAGTAGTAGGGAACACTGGAAAGGATACACTTGTAAATGGCAGAGGTACACAGGGAGGATGTACCTGAGGGAAGAGGTGGCTTTGGGAGGCCAGCTCTAGGAAGAGACCAGCGGGGTTGACTGAATTAGATGATGTTTTAACACCTGGGCAAAGACCCGGTAAGAAAGGGTTTTGGGGGGAGGTGGTCCGACAAATCCCCTACAGGGGGGGGGGAGTACCAGGGTAAATCGGGGGGGAGAGACAAGGGGGGGTAGGAAGTTCTATTAAAAAGAGTAATAAGGAAAGTGTAAAGCAGCTTGGAAAGGGGAAATGTGGGCAAGCCACAGTGGCATAGGGGTAAGCGCCTCTCCTTGACCATTCAGGTGTGTAACGATAAATGCTTTAAAGGCTTAAAATGAGGTTTTAAAAGGGTGTGGTTGGAGTGGTTCCTTAAAAGGTACGAGTTGATGTTGGTTTCCTACAGGAGCATAACTATAAGTCAGGTAGTGAGTTGAGATTGAGAGGATATAAGTTGTTTGTGAGCATGGCAACGCTTTTTAAAGGGCGGAGTGGCTGTTTTAGTAAAGGAGTCACAGTCCCTTGCGAGTCATGGGGTGGGAGGAGGGGGGTGGGGGGAGGGTTGTTCGGGTGGATGGGTGGTGGTGGGGAGAGTAGGGTATGTTTTGTGGGAGTTTATATGCCTGCGATTGGTAACGTAAGGATAAAATCAGATTTTGTTCGTGACGTTTTGTTATATCATCTCAGGGGTTTACCTGCCATAGCGATAATTGGAGGTGATTGGAATTGTGTGATTAGGCATGTAGACGTAGTTCCTGGGGGGCGGGGGGTGTGTTGGTGTGTTTAAGGGATGCATTGTGCGATGTCGGGGTGGTAGATGTGGTTGGCAGGGGGGGGGGTATCAGGTTGAGTATACCTATGTACAGGGGAGTTATGAGGCAAGGTTGGATAGGATTTATGTGAGGCAGGGGATAGGAGTGGAGAGAGTTAGAACAGTAGACGTGGGTTTTTCAGACCACAGAGCAGTGTTGGCTGATCTTAGGGTGGATGGGTATTCCGAGAATATTTCAGGGGTATTGGAAAATAAATGTGAGGCTTTTACAGGAGGAGGATCAAGGTCGGTCTTTTCAGTCATGGTGGAAGGCTTTTGGGAGGCTAGGGATGAGGAGGTGGATTTGTTAGATTGGTGGAGAGTTGCAGCAAGGTGAAAATTGTAGAATTTTTTGGAAGAGGGGCAGGGAAAGGGCACGCTGGAGGTTTGGATTGCAGAATTATTTAGAGGGTCAGTTGAATGATTGTTATGCGGGGGGGAGTAGGGAGGGAGGGGAAGGAGTTATGGGGGAACTTGGAGTCGTTTAGTAGAGATGCATAATGAACGTTTTGATGCACTCAGGGTCAGGGCAGGATTGGAGGACGTACTAAAGGGTGATAAGCCAACCGGGTATGTTCTCAGAAAATTCAAGGACAGACAGTTGAGGAATACCGTGGCGCATATTGTTGTGGAGGGTGGGGAGGGTTATGTGAGGGGACAGGGTCTCACTGACACAGATTCTATCTAGTGGTTTATGTGATGATTGTTTACGGAGAAAGGGAAAAGGAAGGGGAGGGGTAGGTGGGATGAAAACATTTAGTGGGATTTGGGGGTACCGCAGGGTATGGGCAGAGGGATAGGGAGTTGGAGGGAGGCATTACGGGGGAGGAGGTGGGGGAAGTGGTGAATGGGTTGAGTCAGGGGAAGGCACCGGGAATAGATGGGTTCCCCAAATTTGATTTTTACAAAGCGCATTGGGAGGGTTCTGAGGGAGTGCCTTGTGGAGGTTCTGAATTATATGTTGAAATGGGGCAGAATGGCGCAAACACAGGAACTGGGGTCGTTGTCTTGGTGCCAAAGAAGGGAGGAGAGGAGAAGGGTTTGGAGATTATCGTGGTTGTCGTTAATGTGTACGGATTAAAAAATTTTTTGCGAAGGTATTGGGGAACAGGTTAAAGAAGGTAATTGGGAGTAGAGTACATGAGGGACAGTATGGGATTCCGGGAAGGACTATGAAGAATGGGCATAGTGCGATAAGGGATTTTATAGAGAACTGTCAGGGAGGGGGCGTCCTTGGCTTGGATTGGGCTCAGGCATATGACTGTGTAAAAGAGGGACTTTTTGTGGGGTTTGTTTGGAGAAATTGGGTTTTGGAGGGTGGGGTAGTGAGGTGGGTACGTACGCTGTATGAGGGGGCTGTAATGAGGGTGCAAGTTAATGGTAAGCTGGGGGGCGGGGTGATGATGGAACAGGGATTAAGGCAGGGTTGCCCGCTGTCACAGTTGCTTTTTGCATGCGTGAAACATCCTTTCTTTGAGGCTGTGGACGAGGAATTGAGGGAGGTGGGGGGGGGAAGTATGGGGGGCATAGTAGGTTATGTGGATGATACAACTGTGTTAGTTACGAGTGGGGGAGGCTTTACGTAGGGTGGGAGGGGGTCATTTGGAGCTTTGGGTATGTTTCAGGAATGGTAGTTAATTTAGCAAAGTCTAGGTTATTGGAAGTAGGAACATGGGTTGGGGGGGGGTTGGGGGAGGAGATGGGATGGACGGTTTGTGATAGAATTAAGGTGTGTGGGATATGGTATATGAAGCAATTGCAGGAATGTAGGAGGATTAACTCAGAAGCAGTCACGAGTAGGGTTATAGGCAAGTTAAAAGGTTTTGAGGGCCAGTGAAGTGGCGTTACAGCAGAGGGTGTTGGTAATTAATTCGGTGGTGTTATAGCAAGGTCTGGGGTTTTAGCGGAGGTGTTCCCTTTGAGGGTGCAGGATATACAGGAAATACAGAGGAGGGTGTTGAGGTTTGTGTGGGGGTTTGGGGGGCTGGTTGTCCAAGATTGTGGTCATGAGGAGGTGAAAGGGGGGGTCTAGGTTTGTTGGATTAGGGCCCAGGGTAATGGTATTATTTTATTAAGCAGAGGTATTTAAGGGTGGGGGGGGAGAGGGGTGTTAGGGTTTGGGTAGGGTGATGAGGGATGCTAGAAATGGTGGAGTGGGTAGGGATTGAGAAAGTGTGAAGATGTAATAAGATTCATGTTGGCAGTGGGGCAGGTAAAAAGGTTGAAGGTTAAAAGCAGTGGTGGGGTGTGGTGTGGGGAAGGGGTGCATTGCAGGGGGTTGCAGTTTACCCATGTATAACTGGAGGGTCATATGGAGGGAGTTCAGGACGCTTCGGATACCAGCAAGGGTTAGGGAGTTGGTGTATCGTTTTCTAATGGGGTGGTGGCATCTAAGTATATGTTGCATAAGATGGGGTTTGTTAGAGAGGCAACATGTTTATTCTGTGGGGAGGAGGAGGACGGCATATCATGTGGTATATTTTTGTTCATCTTTGGAAGTGGTGAGAGTCTGGATGGCGGGGTTATTAGGCTGTTGGGGGGGGGGGAGTTGGTCTTTTCTTAGATCGTTGTCAATGGATGTTAGTGGGGTAGCAAGTGAGGTGGGTAGGGCTTTGCTTCTTTGATGTATCGTCATGGTCAGTAATATTTGCATGTTTCTTGGGGGTATGAGGCAGATTGTAGGGCAGTTGAGGATAAAGCGTTAGGCAGCGAGGGATTTTATAGGACAAGGTTGTAGGAATAGGTTAATTTATGGGGGGAGATGGGGATTCAAGTTTTTCGATTAGGTTATCGTAATTTTCTGTAGCTCACAGCTTCTAAGGGAACAGGGGGGGCAAGGGTAGGGTATTTTTTGGTGAGGGGGGTGTAAGGTTAGGATAGCAGTGTGGAGGTGTGGAGGGTTGAGATAGTGAGGGCAATATATTATGAAATGGCTATAGTTCCTTTAGAGATATTTGATTTTGGAAATCAGTACCTTGGATACATTGTCATAATTGGGAAGGCCTTGCATTACATATTGGTTGGGTTATTATTGCAACCACTATCGAGGAGAAGGTGGTTTAAGTGGCTGTTATGGCTTTTTAGGCCATGTAGCTACTGAACACGTGAAAAATTTGATTTACCAGTGAATTATAGTATGGTGTTTTTATTAAAGTTGAGAAGGGGTTTTAAAATATAAAATAAAGCAAGTAAACAACTGTAGTCATGTTTTTTTTTAGTAGTTTTAACGTGTAGCTGCATGTACTTTCCATATACCCTTGATTAGTTTTTCTTTAGATAATTAGTATTAAAGTATTTCCTTTATAACGGTACTTCATTATAAATGTAGGATTGTAATACCTTGAGCACAAGAGAATGTGAAGCAATATGACTTAGTCAAGGAGGTTTAATTGTGTTTCAGATAGGGTGATTAGGAATTTTGTTTAGTCATTAACAAGTTTGCCCGCTTGTGAGACCCATTTGATATGGTTTATATTAAATAATGTACATAGGTTGTTTTAATAGGAAGTGCTTCCTCTTAATTTATGTGTTTTAAAAAACACTTGTTTAATACTATGATGTTCTTGATTTCA
Source organism: Cherax quadricarinatus (assembly GCF_026875155.1). Lineage (NCBI taxonomy): Eukaryota > Metazoa > Arthropoda > Malacostraca > Decapoda > Parastacidae > Cherax > Cherax quadricarinatus. The sequence continues at coordinate 3,314 of NW_026468250.1, read as the reverse complement.
AGGTTGTTGTTTTTTATATTGAATGGAATATTGTGGATGTATATTCTTCCAATTATACAAGTGTGTCCGTGTAGTACATAATGTAACTCGTGTTCTTATGTATTTTGTTTGTTAGGTTACTTGAGGTTTTTTTTTTTTTTGTCAAAACTGTGCTGAAAATATTTTTTGTGATGCACTGGTTTATTAATTTGCTTAAAAAGGGGTTTGTTAAAATTGGTGGTAATTTCACCTATGGGTAACACTGGTTATTTAAGTTTGGGAAAGTGTGGTAGAGGATTTTGATTAATCCAGTATAGTTTTTTTATATAATTATACGTTCTTGTATTCGTTGTTAAAATTGACGGGGGTTAAGAAAACCGATTATCTGGGTATGACTTTGTATATTGCCTTTTTATGTATAATGTAATACGTTGTGATTTTCTTTGGATTATATAGTCTTTTGTGAGTAAGAAACTGTATTTGAATTTATTAAACCCTTACTGATGTTTGGGTGTGGGTTTGCCTTTTGTGTAGTCACTTGTATGATGAATTTTTGGGGGATGGCAATCATGTTAAATTGACGTGTGGATTATTATGTATAGGTAAGGCTGGGATAGGAATGTGGAATTGTTGTTTCATATTTAATGGATAACATGGTCTTTAGTTTATGTAACGTATGATAGTATACTTATGAATATGTATGTGCCCTTTTTTAAATAAATATAAAAAAAAAAATTACATCACCCACCCAATTACAGCTACACCGGCAAAGCACGCAAAATAATATACTAAGACATCCTTCAAACATTATTCTTAATACGCACATCTCCCTCTGCTGGACTTACACACACACCAAACTCGCTGTACCCTACCCCACCACCCATCTACACGAATCACCCTCCTTCTCCCCCCCTCACAATGCCTACTACGAACGGGGCTAGTTCCACCTTACCAGGATGGCAACTCTCCTTTCAACCTATCGCATGCTCCACATACACATTATACCTATTTACTTTCAACTCATAACTGGTCTGTAGTTGTGTTTCTGCACGAACACCACGTCAACACTATTACGCACCCAAATATTCACTAATCCATACACACTTTCTCTCTGATCTCAATCCTTAATGTTCAAAGTCATGCCACTTGATGCTTACAGAGTGGTTTTCCTTCTTTGCCCTGGTACTGTCTTGCCACCGTCAGATCGTTTCGTACACTCGGTCCCTCTACCCCCCTTTAGAAACGCTCTTTAACCAACTCCTGCCTCTTAGGGCCGCTGTTTCCTCTTGCGTAACATTCGCCCAGACATTTTTGCCAGTGCCTGAGCAGGCGTCGATCAGTCCGCGGAGTCCGATAGTGCAGCAGCGCGCTTCCGTGATGCTCCCTCTGCTTCCAATCATGTCGTCTGATACATTGTTCCCGGTGGACCTCCACCCTCCACAGCTTGCATCAAAATATTCTTATCCCAACTGGCGCAGACCTCAGATCCTGCTTCCACGCCCGGTTCCACAACGACCCAGAACTAGATCTGGATCCACAAACCTTCCCAAGACTCTTGTCAGCGCCAATAACACATTTAAAGCCATGGCTAATGAGTCTTCACATCGCTAGCACTCGCAGTTCGGGGTGGTGTCCTCTTCCAAAACCTGAGCATGCGTTAATGAAGGGGTGTCCCCCCCCTCGTCACACTGCTGACTCCATCTCTCGCTCTTCTCGACCTCCTCTCTCCTGGACCCACCTTGTGTAGGCAGATTCCAATAAGGCAATCCTCACTCTTCTCTATTGCTGTATGTCGTTGCCTTTGTTCATGTTGCCACGCCTCCTTTCACACAGAGCCGCTAGGTGATCATATGACCCACATAACCGACAGGTCGGCGTTGCCCAGCGTATGTCACAAACACCTGGGTACGAAATTCTGGCAGCACTACGTACGACGGAATAGGGTAACGTAACGTCATCTTCACAGAATACGTTCCTTCGAGTTTCCCTGCGTATGGCCCAGTGGCCCACTTCCCAACAGTGGCCATATGTACTGTACCATATTTGCCCATCGCAAGACGGATGTCAGAATCATCCGCTCGAATGGCACATTTCTAATCTTAACCCATGTGTAATGGCGAGAAACGTCGTGAAGTCGCACGGTCACAGCGGAGTTAATTGTCAAAGTAACCTCCTGGTACTTGTCTACTACCGCCTCATACACACTTGCCAAATTAAACTTGACAAAGATCCTCGTCGTGCCATTCAGCGCTACTCCATATATCTCCTCGTCAGCAATACCATATGTATCTCGTATGATTGCAGGTAGTATCAGGTCCATAGAAGTTCCTGTCACAGCCCCACGGATAAGCTCAACACAGACTGTGTTTATGCGTCTCCGGCTTGCCTGCGCCATGCTGTGAAAATATAACTGCCACTAATCAACACCAGGGGGTAGCAGCAGCGCACGTCCTCTCTACTCAAGGGCTGAGAGACGAATGCCGTAAGAGAATTAGTATATAGGTTTATCATGGGGATTCTGGCTTCCAAGGAGGTGTTACATAGTATGGGGTTTGTGGAAGGTCGGTTTATCAGTTTTGTGGTGATGTTGAAACGGCGTTTCATGTGGTCTTCTTTTGTACCTCCTTGGAGGGGGTGAGATCATGGATGGGTGGGGTTATCAGACTGTTGGGGGGGGCGTTTGCCGTTGTTAAGGGCTTTTGCTTCTGTAGATTTGGTAGGGGTGAGTGCTAGGGATGTTGGAAGGGCTATAATGTATATCATAGTGGATTATCTGGACATTTCATGGGGAATGAGGGGATTAAGGGGTGATATGAGGATAAAGCCTTGGCGGCTAGATTCTATAGGACGAAAGTGTAGGAATATGTGGTTTAGGTGGGCCGTCCTGGGAAGAAAAGTTTCCCGGAAAGGTTATGGGAACCTCACTGTGGGTTCCCTTAGGCGGGGTCCTGAGGATGGACAAAGGAGTGGTCTCCTTATGGGGGGATGTAAAGGGGGGGGGGGTTGTTTTTGGTTTATCTGGAACTGATGTAGTGTGTAAGAGGAAGGTAGTGAGAATTAGGTATGGATGGTACGCCATGTTTCACGAGAATGTTTGTCATAGTGAGATATAAGTGTGGTTTCCAGGGTTACATTTCTAAGCCTGATGGTTATGTTCACTGGGTTTAAAATTTCCTTGAAAGCCAGGATACCGAGCCCTTAGGATCCTCGTTTTTAAGTAATTAGATTGGCACGTTTGGGATCAACACAAAATTTTTCTGAGATAGTGTCAGTTCTTTTGGGGACTGGCATTACAGCGCCTTATCCTTATTACTTCTCTGTCTTATGGTTTTTAA
>NW_026468249.1:0-13056 GCF_026875155.1 Cherax quadricarinatus | reverse complement strand
CCCAAAAGGAAAATGCAATCCACCCTCCCCCTCTCTTGTCTTACTGCTGTCACCATGTCATAGAACTTCAGTAGGTCTGTGACCCAGGATTTCCCGTCCCTGAAACCATGTTGGCTGCTGTTGATAAGATCATTCCTTTCTAGGTGTTCCACCACTCTTCTCCTGATAATCTTCTCCATGACTTTGCGTACTATACATGTCAGTGACACTGGTCTGTAGTTTGTGTTTCATGTCTGTCTCCTTTTTTAAAGATTGGGACTACATTTGCTGTCTTCCATGCCTCAGGCAATCTCCCTGTTTCAATAGATGTATTGAATATTGTTGTTATGGGTACACATAGCGCCTCTGCTCCCTCTCTCAGGACCCATGGAGAGATGTTATCCTGCCCCATTACTTTTGAGGTATCTAGCTTACTCAGAAGCCTCTTCACTTCTTCCTCGGTTGTGTGTACTGTGTCCAGCACCTGGTGGTGTGCCCCACCTCTCCGTCTTTCTGGAACCCCTTCTGTCTCCTCTGTGAACACTTCTTTGAATCTCTTGTTGAGTTCCTCACATACTTCACGGTCATTTCTTGTTGTCTCTCCTCCTTCCTTCCTTAGCCTGATTACCTGGTCCTTGACTGTTGTTTTCCTCCTGATGTGGCTGTATAACAGTTTCGGGTCAGATTTGGCTTTCGATGCTATGTCGTTTTCATATTTTCTTTGGGCCTCCCTTTTTATCTGAGCATATTCATTGCTGGCTCTACGACTGCTCTCCTTATTCTCCTGGGTCCTTTGCCTTCTATATTTCTTCCATTCCCTAGCACACTTGGTTTTCGCCTCCCTGCACCTTTGGGTGAACCATGGGCTCATCCTGGCTTTTTCATTATTCCTGTTACCCTTGGGTATAAACCTCTCCTCAGCCTCCTTGCACATTGTTTGCAACATATTCCATCATCTCATTAACTCGCTTCCCTGCCAGTTCTCTGTCCCACTGAACCCCGTTCAGGAAGTTCCTCATTCCCGTGCAGTCCCCTTTCTTGTAGTTTGGTTTCATTCGTCCTGCCTTCCTTCTTCCCCCTCCACTTGTGTGTGTGTATGTGTGTGTGTGTTGTGTGTGTGTGTGTGTGTGTGTGTGTGTGTGTGTGTGTGTGTGTGTGTGAGTGTGTGTGTGTGTGTGTGTGTGGTGTATGTGTGTGTGTGTGTGTGTATGTGTGTGTATATGTGTGTGTGTGTGTGTGTTTATGTGTGTGTATGTGTGTGAGTGTGGGTGTGTGTGCGTGTATGTGTATGTGTGTGTTTGTGTATTCACCTAGTTGAGGTTTCAGGGGTCGAGTCTAAGCTCCTGGCCCCGCCTCTTCACTGGTCGCTGCTAGGTCACTTTCCCTGAACCGTGAGCTTTATCATACCTCTGCTTAAAGCTATGTATTGATCCTGCTTCCACTACATCGCTTCCCAAACTATTCCACTTTCTGATTACTCTGTGGCTGAAGAAATGCTTCCTAACATCCCTGTGATTCATCTGTGTCTTCAACTTCCAACTGTGTCCCCATGTTGCTGTGTCCCATCTCTGGAACATCCTGTCTTTGTCTACCTTGTCAATTCCTCTCAGTATTTTGTATGTCGTTATCATGAACCCCCTACCTCTCCTGTCCTCCAGTGTCGTCAGGTTGATTTCCCTTAACCTCTCCTCGTAGGACATACCTCTAAGCTCAGGGGCTAGTCTTGTTGCATACCTTTGCACTTTCTCTAGTTTCTTTACTTACTTGTCTAGGTGTCGGAATGCTGTTCTGAGGTTTGCTAGACGCTCATATGCTGCAGCAGTTATTTGGTTGATGTGCGCTTCAGGAGATGTGCCTGGTGTTATACTCACCCCAAGATCTTTTTCCTTGATTGAGGTTTGTAGTCTCTGGCCCCCTAGACTGTACTCCGTCTGCGGTCTTCTTTGCCCTTCCCCAATCTTCATGACGTTGCACTTGGTGGGGCTGAACTCCAGGAGCCAATTGCTGGACCAGGTCTGCAGCCTGTCCAGATCCCTTTGTAGTTCTGCCTGGCCTTCGATTGAATGAATTCTTCTCATCAACTTCATGTCATCTGCAAACATGGACACCTCGTGAGTCTTTTCTATCCGTCATGTCGTTCACAAATACCAGAAACAGCACTGGATTCTAGGAGTGACCCCTGTGGGACCCCGGTGGTCACAGGTGCCCACTGTGACACCTCGCCATGTACCATGACTCGCTGCTGTCTTCCTGACAAGTATTCCCTGATCCATTGTAGAACCTTCCCTGTTATCCCTGTTTGGTCCTCCAGTTTTTGCACTAATCTCTTGTGTGGAACTGTGTCAAACGCCTTCTTGCAGTTCAAAAAAATGCAATCCACCCACCCCTCTCTCTCTCTTGTCTTACTGCTGTCACCATGTCATAGAACTCCAGTAGGTTTGTGACACAGGATTTCCCGTCCCTGAAACCATGTTGGCTGCTGTTGATGAGATCATTCCTTCCTACGTGTTCCACCACTCTTCTCCTGATAATCTTCTCCATGGCTTTGCAAACTATACATGTCAGTTACACTGGTCTGTAGTTTAGTGTTTCATGTCTGTCTCCTTTTCTAAAGATTTTGACTACATTTGCTGTCTTCCATGCCTCAGGCAATCTCCCTGTTTCAATAGATGTATTGAATATTGTTGTTACGGGTAAACATAGCGCCTCTGCTCCCTCTCTCAGGACCCATGGAGAGATGTTATCTGGCCCCATTGCCTTTGAGGTATCTAGCTCACTCAGAAGCCTCTTCACTTCTTCCTCGGTTGTGTGTACTGTGTCGAGCACTTGGTGGTGTGCCCCACCTCTCCGTCTTTCTGGAGCCCCTTCTGTCTCCTCTGTGAACATTTCTTTGAATCTCTTGTTGAGTTTCTCACATACTTCACGGTCATTTCTTGTTGTCTCTCCTCCTTCCTTCCTTCCTTAGCCTGATTACCTGGTCCTTGACTGTTGTTTTCCTTCTGATGTAGCCGTATAACAGTTTCGGGTCAGATATGACTTTCGCTTTTATGTCGTTTTCATATTGTCGTTGGGCCTCCCTTTTTATCTGAGCATATTCATTGCTGACTCTGCGACTGCTCTCCTTATTCTCATCCGGTGCACTCAGACTATTACTGTCAAATTCTCAGAATACGGAGGGAACGTGAATACGAAAATTTCTGACAACTGATCAACTAATGACAAAACACACAGTTGATAATTTCATTCATCTCGGCCATCTAATTATACAGACTATGTACATTTAAACCCAATTCTGCGAGGGTTAGGTTTACATATGCAGAATGGTTATCATCTCTGGGAGGATCGAATTCCTCTGCAATGGCTAACACATGCCTTGACTGGGAGAGATCTGAAGGAGTATCTACAAAAGATACTTGTGGGTTTCTCATTACTTGTCGAGTACGCAAGGAGTAACGACATTCAGGTTGGTTATCTGACTGAGTATCTGAGGTAGAGGGTACAGAATCAAGAGGATTTCCAGCATCTGTCATATTAGTCTGGGTAGCAATATCATCAACATCGCATACTAATTTCATATGATCTAAATGCGATTCTTTGTACTTGCCCGTACTAATTTCTCTAACCTTATACTTATTACCAGAGATATGTTCTACAACTCGATAAGGTCCAACAAACTTTTGATCGAGCTTAGGCATTTCGGATGTTTTGTTGAAATTTGTCAGCATTACTCTTGAACCTACTTTGACTTTTGACGGCTTAGCACGGCTATTAGTTACTCTAGTAAATTCTGCTGTTGATTTATGAAGTGTTTCACGGATTCTTCTAAAAACACTCTGAGCCATGCTAGTACGAGTTGCTACGAAATCATCAGGGTTGTAATTAGGTTCCGGAGTAGAATATAACAACTCATAGGGTAAACGCTTGTCTACGCCATACAATGCATAATGTGGAGTATCACCTATGGAAGCATTGTAAGCAGAATTTATGGCACACTGGACATCTGGTATAACTTCATCCCAAGTTTCACTGATGGGATTGATAGTGGCTCTCAAGACATCAAGTACTTTCTTATTGGTTCGTTCCGCTAACCCATTGCTGGCAGGATGATGAGGAACAATGGTGGATTTAGAGATCTTGTATAAAGTACACAAATTTTCAAGAATCTCATTACAGAATTCACCTCCATTATCTGTTACTAAGGCCTTTTGGGGTGGTATGCCTCCAGATAATGCGTTCTTTAAACGCTTTAGCTACTGTCTCTGCAGTCTTATCTGCAATAGGAACTAACTCACAATATCTGGTAAAATGGTCTACCATAACACACAGATGTTTATTGCCTTGGAGGGAACATTTAAAACTGGTTAACAAATCAAGGGCAACTCTTTCCCTCGGTTCGCTAGTGGTTGGGTACACTTGGATTGGGTTAGGACCATTGACATTTCCTTTATGTTGCATACAGACACTACATTTCTGATAGGAGACGATCGTAATCCAAACGCCATACGTAGGAAGTGATAATGACCTGTGGGAGTGGAGAATGCAGTTAGCTCTTGGCTGTCCTCGTGAAGAGGGACTTGCCAAAACCCTTGTAACAAGTCCAGGGTCGAGAAGACTTTGTTATCTCCAATATTGCATAAAAGGTCACCTAGTACAGGAAGTGGGAAACGATCTGGAATGGTTTTCGCGTTTAACTTCCTAAAGTCAATCACCGGGCGCCAAGTGCCATCCTTCTTAGGCACTAGGATCAAGGGCGCATTCCAGGGTGAATTGCTATGTGCAATAACTCCATCATTGAGCATTTGATTGATCAGTTCCTCTGCGACAGCAACTTGTGAATGAGGCATTCTGTACGCAGGTATGTAGATAGGTCTAGTACCAGGTTCAAGTGGAATACGATGGGACAATAAGTTCGTTATACCCATCTTCTCACCTGGTAAGGCAATGGCTTTACGACGTTTGTTCAACAGCGTCAACAAACGCTTGACTTCATCTGGGAAGTCAGTGGGAGCTAAGTCTTTCTCCTCAACTGGTGAAACAGATTGATCCGGTGAAGTGGATGAGGTCTCCCCGGTAGAAATAGCACCGACCCACTGGTCAGGTGACACGTCATCCTGTACTTGAACAGGGTAAGGATAGTGAACTAGGTCAACGAGGTTGGTATTTGCTATGAGACGAACACTGTGACCCAAAGTGTTAGCAAGGAGTAAATGGATCTTACTGTCTCTTACAATATGTAAGGAAGGTTCAACAAATAAACCTTTGACCTTGCAGGAATCACTGTCAACTAGGACGTTATCACCATCTGGAACATTAGGAACAACAACAGACACTCTAGTGAGAGCACTAGCCGCAACAGAGACGTCTTTCTGCAAACGGCATGTGACATCAACAAGAGATGCCATTACTAGTTCCAAGTAATCGTTTTCTGACAAGGCATCCCCTGTGGAGAAACTACTACTCGAACTAGCAGTCACTGCAGGGATAGGCTGTGCACTCAAGGCTGTCTGAGTGTCCTCGGACACTTGAGGCAACGGAACACTATCTTGCAAGTCTGAAGGTATAGATGGAACACTGATGGGAGTGACAGAATTACCAGTGCCTGACCGCTTGGGTACGCTACTGGAGAATGCATTGGCTTGTAAGGACTTAATGCGTACATCATACTCTGCAGCAGTATGACAGATTTCTGATCCAAGCTGGTAACCCCAGAATGGAACGATCAAGTCGTCAATTTGGGCATGCCATCGGTACGGGTCGAGCACAATGCGTAAGTCTCGCATGGAAGCAAATCCCAGAAGAAGGTCACCAGGGAAAGTAATCTGGTCGACAACAAGAAAAGCAGCAGTAAAGTCTCTGCCTTGGATAGTAAAGGTGAGCGAAGTCTGACCTCGGACTCGCAGAAGAGAACCAGCTACTCCACTAAGGGAGGTTACAGTAGTTGGTTCAACGAGGAGGACACGTCGTAACCGCTTCTCTTTAAACAAGCTAGACCTAATGATATTAACTTGCACACCAGAGTCCATGAACACATGAACGGGCGCATTATGGACAGAAGCTTGTACTAATGGACCAATCGTTGCATTAGGAGTTATATGCAAACAGGAAGGTGAGTTGTCATCGGAGAAGGCATTTTCTACTTCATCCCCAAATTCCTCTACGTCAGAGACGTGTGAAGCAGCATTATCAGCAGGATTGTCATTCTCGAGACTGCTTAAGGCTTCAAAGGAATTGTGAACGGGGATGGTGTACTCATTATCACCTACCGTCACCATTGGACGGTTTGACTGGGGCGCTCTAATTCCCCCGAATTGGAAGAATGAGCCTGGTTCTGATTAGATTGTGAACCACGACGTCTGTTTCCTCTCCTGGCTCTGTGGTTGGAACGGCCACGGAAAGATCTAGAGTACTGCATATTGTAGAGAGCATTGCACTCAGATGTGTCATGTCCATGAATTCTATGATAAGTACAGTAGGGAAGATCTGACTGGTACTCATCATCAGTACGACGCTTCTTAGGGTGACTGTCATAACAATTACTAGCGATATGGCCACGGAAACCACAATTGTAGCAAATTCTTTGACTGTGGTTACTGTACGTACTATGGGTGCTACGGGAATGATGGCTCTTAAAACTTGCTTTGGATGATGGGCGCGAGTGATTGCGGTTGGGAGGTTTGGTAGTAGCACAAACTAAAGGAGGTACAGGATTGGACAAGGTGTTTGGCATAGACCTACGATAAGGGAAGGTTCCCTCGGGACACAAATTTCGTACATGGATTAGAGCTTTAAGCGGTCCCATAGTAGCATCTAGCGGACTTGAATTGTACACATACTTAGATGTCGGTGGCATTAGTTGTTTAATGACTCCAAATGCAGCTAATTTGGCAAACCCATCAAGGGCTGGTTTATCACTATCTTTAAGATATCTTGAATTTTGGCCTGCTTTAACAAATGAGGACATTAGGTTATTAAGACGGAGAGCAAACTCCTCTAATGACTCTTCTGGTCTCGGAGCTGTGCAAACTAATTCCTTGAGAACAACGAACGGATCGGTTTCTCGCACCGGTTCAAGATAATTTCGAATTAACTGTTCATAATCTTGCCACCTGGTTAGATCTTGGAAGTCCTTCATACGAATTAATTTAAATACATTTGAGGCTGCTGGAGAACGGGCTAGACTCTCCTTTCCGATACTTATTAAAAGACTCTCAGATGGGAGACCATCAACTGAAGCGTTAGCTCTGGCTCTAACTGCGGTAAACCAACCTTCAAGGTTGTCTGGGTCACCATTGAACAATGGCATAGCATCATACGGATCACGACTGAAATTACGCAGGCTAGAAGTCTGAGTATGTCTATCGTTTGATAAGGAGTTACTCGAATTTTGGGCTGACAAATTAATGGTTGTACTAGCAGCATGTGCTGAGGCATCGCTTGAGAAAACTTGAGACATGTTTGCAAAATGTAAAACAAGAATTTAGAGAACAAAAGAAAATGATAACTGAGGAACACACAACACAGTGAACTTAAATGGAAGAAAATGCTTAACTATTCTGCATAAGTAATTAAAAATTGACAGGTCACACAGTAAGTCAAAGAACTCACACAAGAAAAATATGCAACTGAATGAACAACACTGAAAATCAAGAGAACTTATACTTACTCAAATCTGATTTGCTCAACTTTTACTTTAAATTGAATGAATGGCACAGTGAGTTGTCTTTACTTTCAATGCAACAGGAAAATACACAATAAAATGATAAAATGGACTCAATAAACTTGTGCAAAAATTAAAAACAGACACACAATTCACTGAATAAAAATAAAATGACACAGACAGAATAAAAATACTATGCACAGAACAGAGCATAAGAAACTGCACTGTAATAAACTGTAGCAATATATCAAATTAACAATTGCTAATCAACAAGTACTTCATAAAATTTTCTGCAAGGAAACTTTAATAGCAACACAATATTTGCACAAGAATTATTGCAAAATGAGTCAATGTGCAATAATAAAAAAATATTACACACTCAAGAAAAGAAATATATCAAGGAATGAACACTTTAACTCTTAACTGCACTTAAACAACACTTAACAAGCAAAAGAACAATTTACTTTAAAGGAAGAACTTAAAAATTGCACTAAGAGTGAATTTGTTCAATGAAACATGAAAATTAATAGGTGCAAAAACACATAACAAAACAAGTTTTAACACTTACAGTGATGCAGAACACAACACATCAATATAACACAATACTGGGATTTCTTGCAAAGAAACTTGATGTGTGAAAAATTTTGTAAAAAATGATTTCTTGTTTGAACTAAATAATGGCACTATTGTCTGTGGAAATAAGACAAATTAGACACTGGCTAAATGGAAAGAATATGAACACAAGAATGTTCAACACACAGGGAACAAAAATAAAAATACACAAATGCTGGGAAGAAAGAAAAAAAAAATAACAGACAACACTGAGTTGTGATGCAGAATATGAGGTGAAAAATTACTGAAATACTTCACTGGAATACTGAGAACACAAGGTGATTCTGAAGTGTAAACACAAGTTCTATACTGCTCATATGTTGCACACACAACAAAGGAAAAACACTAAGTACTTACTTCAAGTGTATAAAAAGACACACAACACAACAGACATAAGATAATGCACGAAAATTAACACTGAATTAAGGAGATTAAAAGAAATTAATGCAATCAGTACATGATAAACACTGAGTCTGATCAAGAGTCACTGAATGTCACTAAGAGAAAAATCACTGGGAACATAGAAAAAAAATGTCTCAACACTCGCAAATGTCTCTAAAAAAAATATTATCGCTGTAACACTTGAAGAAAAAATTGAGGCTGATGATAGTGGAGAGTAGGGGAATGTTTATATCGTCTTGCTGCTGTCCTCTGCACAGGTGATCGTAGAATTGCGCTTAAATCGACGAAGACAAACACACAGGAGGCTTTTTAAAGGTGGTGCGAGCACACTCTAGCTCTTGACCCCCTATGTGGTCCTTAAAATATGGTGCTACAACCCTTAGCAGTGCACCAAAACACTGAAGAAGTTTGGTGAGTGGGTAATGGCTGAGCGAGGCGTCTGAGACCGGCAATGGTGAGACACATGTGATCGTGAGTGGCTGGGCTTATGGGTTGAACGTCGTAAGCCTCACTGAGAACACCCACACTGTCGCGAAGATAATTCTAAGCCGGCTGGCTTAAAATAAACCCACGAAATACTACAACACCACAAGTATGAAAAAGAACACTCAGAATGCTTGGAGCTTGAATCACAAGCGATGAAGACTACTCACGTGGCTTGCTCGAGTACTGGGGTAAGACACCTGGGTTAGTTACTAGCTGGCTTATCATAACCCTTCACACAGAATAGCTTGATAACTTCACACGATGAGCACAGCAGGGGTGGAAGCTGGCTTGGCAGGCAAAATAATTGGATGGAGTAGACGAGGCTCGACTGGGCTCGGTTGTTCTGACTCCCCCACCACAGACTGGAAGCTGGCTTATTTTGCAAAATCGGGTCAACCCCTCGGGAGTGATGCAAATAAGCAGAAAAACACTAATACAAAGAGACTGACCAGTGAATAATGTAGAAGCTGGTAGGAGCTTGGGCGAGTAGCTGACTTGAGGTAGCTGGCTGGGGTGAACCTCGGTAGGCCTACTGGTGACACGAAATGGCCGTCTTGCTGGTCGACAATTTTATCTCCAGAAATCGCTGTAATCGTCAGAATTACAGGCCCTCCGATGCCACCATTTACCGTAAGGGTTCTTAAATGGAGATATCGTAGGTTGAAGGTAGACACACTTGTTGGATGGTAACTATATATTGTCAGTCTGAGATGGTGAGGGATGGAGCCCAGCTGCCTTGCCTGTCTGCTGAATGGTCTGCCGCCGAGTGAGACCGGGGCAGAGGTATGAGCCTCCACATGTGCATCCCGTGGCGTCACACAAAGCCACAGGCCTACAAGGGATCTCGTATCTAAAGTACATGGATGATACTAATATGCTATGCTATATAATACAGGGAATACAGGGATCAGCACTATGCTGACAATCTGAGCATATTCATTGCTGACTCTGCGACTGCTCTCCTTATTCTCATGGGTCCTTTGCCTTCTATATTTCTTCCATTCCCTAGCACACTTGGTTTTTGCCTCCCTGCACCTTTGGGTGAACCATGGGCTCATCCTGGCTTTTTCATTATTCCTGTTACCCTTGGGCACAAACCTCTCCTCAGCCTCCTTGCACATTGTTGCTACATATTCCATCATCTCATTAACTGGCTTCCCTGCCAGTTCTCTGTCCCACTGAACCCGTTCAGGAAGTTCGTCATTCCCATGTAGTCCCCTTTCTTGTAGTTTGGCTGCATTCGTCCTGGCCTTCCTGCATCCCCCTCCACTTGTGTGAGTGTGTGTGTGTGTGTGGTGTGTGTGTGTGTGTGTGTGTGTGTGTGTGTGTGTGTGTGTGTGTGTGTGTGTGTGTGTGTGTGTGTGTGTGTGTGTGTGTGTGTGATATTCCCTTTTTCCAGGCGAATTCTTTACTACTACAATTAATTCATGATTTTTCATATTATCTTCTGTATTCACTAATTACCCCCTCACCCCACCCTACATAGTGCCTCACCTCCACCCCACCTTGCTTAGTGCCTCCCCCTCACCGAACCCTGGAGAGCGCCTCCTCCTCACCCATCCCTGCATAGTGCCTCCCCTCCACATCACTCTGCATAGTGCCTCCTCCTCACTCTACCCAGCATAGTGCCTCCCCATCACCCCACCCTGCAGAGTGCCTCCCCTTCACCCAACCCAGCGTAGTGCCTTCCCCTCACCCCACCTTGCATATTGCCTCTCACTAGCCCTCCCTGCATAGTGCCTCTCGCCCACCCCACGCTACATAGTGCCTACCCCTCACCCCACCCAGCATAGTGCATCCTCCTCACCCCACCCTGCATAGTTCCTCCCCTACACCCAACCCTGCATAGTGCCTCCTCCTAACCCCACCTAGCAAAGTGTATCTCACGCACCCCACCCTGCATAGTGCATACCCCTCACCCCACCCTTCATAGTGCCTCCCCTTCATCACCCAACCCTGCGTAGTGCCTCTCGCCCACCCCACGCTACATAGTGCCTACCCCTCACCCCACCCTGCAAATTGCATCCTCCTCTCCCCACCCTGCATAGTGCCTCCCTACACCCAACCCTGCATAGTGCCTCACCCTAACCCCACCTAGCAAAGTGTATCTCACTCACCCCACCCTGCATAGTGCATCCTCCTCACCCCACCCTGCATGGTGCCTCACCTTCACCCAACCCTGCATAGTGCATCCACCTCACCCCACCCAGCGTCGTGCCTCCCCCTCACCCCACCTTGCATAGTGCCATTCACTCGCCCTCCCTGCGTAGTGCCTCCCCCTCTCCCCAACCTTCACAGTGCCTTTCACTCGCCCTCCCTACATAGTGCCTCCCCCTCACCCCACCCTGCATAATGCCTCCCCGTCAACCCACCCTGAATAGTACCTCTTCGCTGCCCCACTTTGCATAGTGCCTCCCCCTCACCCAACACTACATAGTGCCTCCACCCTCACCCAACACTACATAGTGCCTACCTCTCACCCCACCCTGCATAGTGCCTCGCCCTCACCCCCCAACCTACATAGTGCCTCCCACCCCATCACCCCACCCAATATAGTGCCTCGCCTCACCCACCCTGCAGAGCGCCTCCTACTCACCGCACACTCCATAGTGCCTCCCTCTCACCCCACCCTACATAGTTCCTCCCCTTCACCCAACCCTACATAGTGCCTCCTCCTCACTCTACCCAGCATAGTGCTTCCCCCTCACCCCACCCAGCGTAGTGCCTCCCCCTAACCCCGCCTTGCATATTGCCTCCCCCTCACCCCACCCTGCATAGTGCCTCCCCTCACCCCACCCAGCGTAGTGCCTCCCTCTAACCCCGACTTGCATAGTGCCTCCCCTCACCCAACATCACACAGCGCCTACCCCTCTCCCCACCCTGCAAAATGCCTCCCCGTCACCCCGCCCTGCATAGTGCCTCTCCCTCCACCCCACCCTGCATAGCGCCTCGCCCTTACCCCACCCTGCAGAGTGCCTCCTACTCACCCCACCCTGCATAGTACCTCGCCCTCACCCCACCCTACATAGTGCCTCCTCCTCGCCACACCTTGCAAAGTGATTCTCACTCGCCCTCCATGCATAGTGCCTCCCCCTACCCCACCCTGCATAGTGCCTCCCCCTCACCCCACCCTGCATAGTGCTTCCCCGTCACCCCACCCTGCATAGTGCCTCCCCCTCACCCCAGCCTGCATAGTGCCTCCCCCTCACCCAGCCTGCATAGTGCCTCCCCATCATCCAACACTGCATAGTGAATCCCCCTCACATCACCCTGCATAGTGCCTCCCCCTCACTCCAAGCTTCATAATGCCTCTCACTCACCTCACCCTGCATATTTCATCGACCTCACCCCACCCTGCATAATGCCCCTTCCCTGCCTCACCCTGCATAGTGGCTCTTCTCTGCCACACACTGCCTCCCCCTCAGCCAACATTGCACAGTGTCTCCCCTTCACCCTATCATGCATAGTGCCTCCAGCTCTCCTCACCCTACATAGTGCCTCCACCTCACTACTCCTTGCATAGTGCCCCCAACTCACCTAACCCTGCATAGTGTCTCCCCCTCACCACAACCTGCATAGTGCCTCCCCTTCACCTCACCCTACGTTTTGCCTCCCCCTCACCCCACCCTGCAGAGTGCCTCTTCCATGCCCCACCCTGCACAGTGCCTCCCCCTCACCCAACATTGCATAGTGTCCCCCCCCTTCTCCCCACCCTGCATAGTGCCTCCACCTAACTTCACCCTGCATAGTGCCTCCACATCACCTCAGCCTGCATAGTACCCCAACTCACCTAACCCTGCATAGTGCCCTCCCCCTCACCCCCCCCCTGCATATTGCCTCCCCTCACCCCACCTTTCATAGTGTCTCCAACTCACCCCACCTTTCATAGTGCCTCCTACTCCCCCCGCTGCATAGTGGTT
>NW_026468248.1:0-12176 GCF_026875155.1 Cherax quadricarinatus | reverse complement strand
TGGGTCAAAACAAGATTGGTAAAAAAGAAGGGGCCTGGGAGAGGAGGGTTATCACGGAATGAAGATCCATGATGATGGGATTCTTTCTTATTATTATTTAAAAAAAAAAAGAAAGAGGAAAAGGAAAAAAAGAGGGAATTTTGGTTATTCATAGGGGCATGAAAGGGCCGTAAGTTCTTCTTCATCAGGAGGACCTCGAGCCCACAAGGTCAGATGCGTGGAACTCTGCCTCCGTCCCCGTACCCCAGTAAACCACCCCCTCTGGGTAGCAACAATCTCCGAGCCACCTTGACGGACAAAAAAGAGGGCGGTCGGGAACCCACCACAAAGTTTTACCTCTTGGCTGCCCCCTCCCAGAGCCAACAGGCACCCTCTGGGTTAACCCCCTCATTGCGGAACCCCCCCACTTCTCGGAAACCCGGGAAGGAGCAGGGCCCCTCCAGACAATTGGTTCCATGGCAAACTACACCACCTGGGGGCCCCCTCGGGTGGGATAACCCTCAGCACATTTCCCCCCCTCCCTAGAAAACCGTAATGCTAGAGGGAAGGACCCAGAGACTACAATGAGACGGGGAAAGGGGGGGGTTTTGGGGAGGGGGGGGAAAAGGGGTAAAAGGGGGGAATTCAAATTCAAATTTAAAATTAAAATTTAAAAGTTTATTTCTATAAGATTACAAATTTGGGGTTTAAGAAATTTTGGGTTTTGTGTGGTTACATGAGTTAAATAATGATTACAGAGTGTCCCCTAGAAAGCCTAGCATGGTGGGAATTTTGGGCAGACTTGTTTAATTCTTTATTTTAAAATTAAAATTTGGGTAAGTTGGTATTTGGCTAAGTGACTAAAATATAGTTTTTTAGTTGCAATGTGAATGCTTTTGTTTTGGCAAGTAATAGTTTCAGTTTGGAGTATATAGGGTTATTATTTTTAAAAAAATTTAGATTAATTTTTGTTTATGGTCAAATGGGTGGTGGTGTAAGTGTGAACCACCAGGGGGTATTCGTTAGTTGTTGATGGGGTTTATAGGGGATAAGATGTTTTCTAATGGGTTTTGAAAGGTGAGAATGGTCTGCAGTTCTAGAGTTTAGGGGGGTGTTCCAATTTTTGGGCCCTTTTTCTCATTTAAATTTTTTTAAAGGTTTAGTCGGCTGGGGGTGGTAGGATGTTTTTGGGCTGGGGTTATGCCCGTGGGTTCGTCAAACTATCAAAAGCGTTTTAGGTCAAGGTTGAATTGGAGTTTAAAGGGCCCTTTGATGTAGATTGCACAGTAGTAAGTTGGATGTTGAACAGGGAGTAAGTTTAGATTATGAAAAGGGGGGGGGGGGTGTTGCCAGGGTGGGATTTTGTGATTATTTTACTAGTTTTTTTTTTGGGGTTTTAAATTTGGGTTTAGGGGGTTGCGCAGTTGATCCCAAACAAAAATTGCATAGGTGAGGTATGGATAAATAAGGGTGGTATAGGTGGAAGGGTTTTGGGCAGTGTATGTATTTTGGGAGGGATCCCAACGGGGTTTTGGTACTTTTTTGGTTTAGTTTTGGATATGGGTGCTGAATTCGGGGTTGTTGTCAAGGTATAGGCCAGGAATTTGCCCTCTTATGTTGGTAATTAGAGTGTTGTCATTTAATTTAATTTGTGCATTCCTGCTCTGCTACCAAACATAATTTTAGGTTTTGTTCAATGTTAAGGTAAGTTTTTTGGCTGTACCCAAGTCGTATTTGACCCGCCCCTCGTTAAAAGGGTTTTGAGGGTGGCAAGATTAGGGTGAGAGATGAATAAGTCGTGTCGTCGCAAAGAGAATGGGTTTAGGTGTTTGGTTTCGTTTTAAGATAATGGTATAGAGGAAAACATGGGACCAAAGGGCATTCCCTGGAAATCCCGGGACAAGGGCCCTGTTGTTTATGCTGGTCTTTAAAGGTAAATACTGATACCCATTAGTAAGGTAAGTTTGAAAAAAAGCAGCGCATGGCCCCTTTTTACCGTAAAGGTCAAGTTTGTGGAGTGGATGTCGTGGGGCTATGTGTCAAAGCTTTTCTTGGTCAAAAAAAATTATAGTGGGAAATTCTTATTTTTCAATGTGGTTAAAGGGGATTAGCATTTTTTGATTGCTCATTGGCTTTTATTTTTTTTAATCCAAAAATTGGAGGGGGTTTAGTATGTTTTGTGCTGTTATAAAAGAATTAGTCCCCGTGACGAGTTTCTCAAAGTTTTTTGGGTAAAAAAATGGTAGTTTGATTTGGCCTATAGTTTTTTTAAGTCTGTTGGGTCACCCCTTTATGATTGGGAAACCCCTTGCCATTTGAGTGTTTCGGGAAGGTGTAGTTTTAGTGATTGTTAAAAAGTAATAAAAAGCTGCAAAAGGGTATGGGCCGCTCGCTTGTACAGAATGGGGGGACATTAGAAGATTCCCCGATTTGTTTTTAAGTGACTTTTTAATCTCGGTGACTTCGGGGTCAGTTGGTGAAAGGGTAAAAGGTTTGGGAAAATTTCCTCTAGGTAGTCCCGGCATGGGCTTTTGATGTGGGATTTTTTTGGCGGTTTAGACCCTTGGAGAAGAAGTCGTTTATCTTGTTAGCTGTTGGTGTAATTTTAGTGGTGTTCATTGGTTTAGTTAGGACAATATTTGTTTTTTTTTCGTTTGGGGTCCCTAGAATTGGAGAGTTTTTTCCAGGTTTTTTTTTTTTCCCCTTATGTCTGTAATTACTGGAGTAGTTTTGTTGTTTGGCTTTTTTAAATACTTTGGTGAGAGTGAGAATGTTTTTAAGAATATTTTGTGTATTAAGCCCGTCTATATTGTTTTTCTATTGATGTTTCTTGTCAATGGATTTCGAATGGGCTGGTTCCCTGGGAAACCAAGCCGTTTTTTTTGTGATCTGTTTCGTTTTTTGGAAAATGTTTGTTGTTTTTAAGTAATTTTTTAAAGAAAAAATGTCTGTCCGTCTCAATACCTTTGGGGCCTTGGAGAATTTGTAGCCAGTCAAAATCTCTAGGTCGTTGTGATTTCCTTAGAGGCCTCGTAGGAGTCTAAATGAGACTTTGTTGTTTCAGTGGGGGTTTATTAATGTTGTGGAGGAAGGTGGGTGTGGTTGTAGTGTATCTGTGTTTTCCCCGTTTTAAAGGGGGGCTAGATATGGTCCTTATGTGGTTATTATGTTGCACTTGTCTCAGTGAGCTGGTTGGTTTAGTTTTGGGGTTTTATGGAGGTGTTGTTCATTTGTTGAAAAAATCGTTAAGGCTGTCTCTAGTAAGCCCTGTTGATGTTGAAGTTCAGTAAGAGAAGGTGGTGCTCTTCATTTGTTGTTTGTTTTAGTGACTTTTAATTTTATTTAAAATTTTTTGGGTGTTTTTTTTGAGGTTCGGTAAAAGGCACGTTGTTATAGGGTCTTAAGTTTTTTTACAGTAAATTAGAAAAAAATGTTTTCCCCATATTCTCACTAAAGCAAGGGGGTGCTAAAACAAGTAATTGGTTAGAGTAATGATTGCAATCCACCCCCAATTAGTTTTGGTTTTAGTTGTGAATTGCTGTGTTCTGGGGAGGGTGATTCTATTGGTCCGCTTAGCCAGGTCTCGTAAGAAAATCAGGAGAAGGGTGTTTTAGTGATTAAGAAGTGCCGGAGGGATCAAATGTTTGCTTAGGACCTGATGTTGTAGTTAAGTAGATGGCTTTTAGCATTGTTTAGGATAGTGCTGGTTGTGTTTCTGTGTTAAAGGCAGTTTCTTTTCCCAAATGGTTTTGTTTGGGTGTCAGATTTGGAGGTTCAGATCGGGGTCAACGTGTAAATCATTTTCTGGGTTTTAAAATTATGGTTATTTATATCCTGAGTTTGTTTTGAGTTCTGTATGATATCTTAGTGGTGGGAAGCTTGGATAAGTTATAGCTAGAGTATTTTGGTCATATGAGATGTCATACAAACCCCTAAGAAGTTATTTTGTTATGTTTTGTGTGGAATGAACAAAAGTTACAACTAGGTTAAACAGTAATATAAAAATAAAAATTTTAAAATAGAACAAGACCTCACTTGTAATTGCACTAAGGTCCAAATAATGATTTTTTGTGGAGTTATTTTTTGAGCTAGAATGAGCTATAGTACAACTAGATTTAATTATAATAAAAATACAAATAAAAATAGCACCAGTCTCCCCTAGTAATTTGCAATTGGTTTATAATGAAGGGGGAAAAGGGGGGAATGGGGAAAGGGGGAGGTTTGGGGGGTACTTGGATCAGCTGGGAAGGAGCCCAAAGGGTTTAAATTCCCTTTAGACCAAGAGCCTCTTCCCCGCTAAAGGGACCCCCCCCCCCTTAAAGAGGCAAATTGTACAGAGATCAGAGCCTGAAAACAATTTGTGCTAATGGTACAGCACTAAAGGACCACAGTGCCTTGTCAAGGGCTGCCCCCCATAGGGCGTAAGGGGGTACTCCATTGAAAAAAATGTTCACCTTTCCCCTCCCATAGGGTGAAAAGGGTCATACTTGTTCAAATTTTGACACCCCTCTGGGAGCCTTTTGCCGGGGTCACCTATGGAAAAGCCCGGGTCGGCCCCATCCTGGTGCAAACCAAAATGAATCTCTTGTCGGTTGACTTGTGAAGGGCCAAGTTGGGCCGAAATTCAGCGTAAGTTTCGCTCTCTTTGTTTTGGGTTTATTTGTGAATTGTACCGTCATGCTATGTCCTTTTTCTTTATCTGTGTACTATGATAGGGGTTTTTATGAAGGGGTATGGGGAAATTTTTTTTATTTCAATCATAAAAAGCACTAAACCCCAAGGGTATTTAAACATTGCAGTTGTAATGTGCTTTATCAAAGACCCGGGGGGTGGAGTGTATACAAGGTAGAGTTGTGAGAAGGTTTGAAAAAAGAAAGTTGAAAATTTAGACATTTTGCGCTATGGGGAACTTTATTCAGGAAACGTTCGCCCCCACATGCTTCTTCAGTCCCCTACAAAGAGGGAAGGATAAGGAAGGAGGAGATGAGGTAATCAGTCCCCCAACCTCCAGGGGTTTAGGGGCGATTACCCCTTCTCCTCTCTCCTTAGCCTTCCCCTTTGTATTGGACTGAAGAAGCCACGGTGGCGAAACGTTTCCCGAAAAAAGATTCCAATGCTGCATAAGTTCTCAATCTTCAACTCAGAGGTAGAGTTATTAAAGGGTGGAAATGCTAAAGGAAAATACAATCAAAAGGCTGGTAATAAGTCTGTGCTGACAAAAGTGAAAGAGTGGTCTGTGTCAAATGGGGTTGTCAGCGAGGAGGGAGATAAAGTAAGGGCATTAGACGGTGGGGTTGTTGGAGGTAAATTCTGTGCCCTGATGGTTGAAGGCGTCTAATAGATATGGGAACTGAATTGGAAAATCGACAAATTTCAGAGGTGGCACTGGGCACCTCTCCTGAGTCCTTGAGTGGATGTGTGTACCTGTGCGAGTGGGAAAGCGTAGTCTCCAGCCAAAATATCTAAAAAGACGGGCATCTAAACCCAGTTTAGAATGCAATTTTTTATGAATAAAATTAGACAACTTGTGCCAACAGTTGCAAAGGTGGCTCGAGATTATAGAAAATAGTCTGAGACTGAAATACCCCATTTAAAAGTGAAGGTTTTGTATTGTGACCCGGGGCCAGCGTATCGCCCATTTATTGCCCTATACATCAACATGACGGGGATCAGTAAAAAAAAATCCTGTGCTTTTCTAAAATCGGCTAACCAAGTTGGTACGAAGAACCAGGGGATGAATGAATCAAATTTTGTATGTCTGCAAAGCATAAGGGAGCAAACTGCCACAAAGGGGACCCCGGGTAGCTGCAAAAACAATAAGTGCTACGAGAACTGTATGCAATTGTTTTTTGCAATTGTTGGAAACCTGTGCAAATTGACACCCTCAAAAAATTGGAACCCTTGGTGTCACTGTGATGGCATGAAATGAGACTGGAAGTGATTAAGAAAAAGGAGCGGAAAACAACCCTTTGGTATTTGGGGTTTTCGCACATGGGGAAGTGGTGAAGAAAAAGCCGAACAGTCGGACTTCCAAGGGGGGAAGGGAAAAATTGATACATGAACTGTAATGGCAATGAAGGAAGACCCAAAAGAGAATGTAGATGAAGAGAAAAAGGGGTGGAGTCAAAGGGGGGGGGCAAAAAAAAGGAACATCTACTAAATCCATTACCATCCTTTTATTGGAAGGATTGCGGGGAGATATGAAGCGAACAAAAAAGTAGAGGCAAGAGCAGCACGGCGATCGGTCAAGGATGGAAAATTCACCTCTGCATAGAGGGTCTCAACAGGTGAAGAGCGAAAAAGCACGGGATAATGTAATCCCCAGAGTTTAAAAGGAATCAAGGATAGAAAAAGTTGCAGGGAGGCCCTGTTTTTATCGGTGATAATCTAGTTTTTGATAAAATAGGGCAGGTGCAGCAAAGGAGGTTTCGATCAGCCCCAGAAAGGAGCAGAATTTTAAGAAGGTTCAGCTGGTGACAAGTTGCCTTCAAGGAGCTAATGTGAGGTTTCCGGGTAACCCACGGTAAAACGAAGGGCCAGAAAGAAAACCCGGCGTATCAGTTTTGGGGAAAATGCGAGCCCTCAGGTTAAATTGATTATCATGGATGATAGAACGTCTAATAAAAAAATTTGGTGTGTTTTTTTACTAGAAAAAATTTTTAACCCCTGAGCGGGCCCAAATTTTAAAAATGGTTGACCGTTGGAGAGAAAACTGCAAAGAGGGGACAGCAATGCTTTCAGAAGCATGCAAGTTCAACTAGTGGGTGACCCAAAAATCAGTGGAAGAAAAAGATGCCAGACATTTATAGCAAGAAGAAAAAATGTGGTGCTCAGGAACATTCCTGGGGGGGACCCCTCAGCTTCGACAAAGTCAGGGGGAAAGTATTTATTAACCCCAAAACGGAAAAATCTTCGGATAAGAAATTCTTAAGGAAAAAATGGTAGAGTGCCCCGGGAGGCAAGGAGTGGCTTGGGTAAGATTTATATCCCAAATTTTGCTATGCCTTTCAGATAAAACAAGATGGGATAACAGAGTGGTTATTGGGGAATGGGATTACGTAATATGTTCTAGAGGGGAAAATAATGGGTCAAAAGTAGAACGGCCTTTACAAAAGCCTATTTACAGTGGGAGACATTGGAGTCTTAAATACCCCACCCAAACATCTATTTTTCAGATGTTCAACGCCTTGCAAACCCATGATAAGAGCAAAGGGCGATAGTGGGGGGCATAAGTCCCCAAGTACCTGGTTTTCGGAAAAGGTAGACAATGGGAGATTTCCACAGTGGGGCAGAACTCCTTGTGACCCAAATAAGTTAAAGAGATGTAAGAGGACTGAAAGGTGATGGATGTAAATGTTGGGCATAAGTTTGAATCCCTGGCCCCCAGCGCAATGATGGAAACGGGGGTTGACTCTAATTTGAAGCGTAAAAGGAAAATTTATAAGCCCTTTTTCCCCACTAGAAAAAAAGTCTAAGGGCTCAGACTCCCTGGAGATTTGGAGGAAAGAAATGGGGGGCGAGGTGGAGCCCCTGGGAGTACGGAAAAATATCGCTAGGAATTTTTATTGCCTATAAAAAGCTTTTGCACAGTAGACCCGGGATCCTACTCCCCAAACTTTTACCATTTGGTTTAAAAGGGGCCTGCGCTTGCATTTCAAAAACCCCCTTACTAATAGGTATCAGTTATCCCTTAAAAACCAGCTTTTCAAAACGGCCCCTTGATATGGGTTCTGCAGGGAAATGTCCCTTGGGCCCTGCTCTTCCATATCATCAATGTCTTCCAAGTTCCCAACATGAACCCCCCTTTCTTTGTGACGACGACTTATGTATCTCTCCCCTAATTTGCACCCTCAACACCTTGTTAACGAGGAGCTGCTCAAAAAACGACTTGGGGTGACAGCCCAAAAAAACTTACGCTTTAAAATGACAAAACCCCATTATTATGTTTGGTAGCAGGGGAGTTGCGCAAATTAACATTAAGATCGGGCAACCCTTTAATGCCAGACATAATGAGGGCAAAATTTGGCCCCTACCCCGACAAAACCTGAATTTCAGACCCTAAAAAAACAATAACAAAAAGTATCCCAAACGGGTTGGGGTCCGCTCCGAGATTGATAATTGTGCCGCAAAATGCCCTTCTACCTATCCACTCACTTATTTTCCATACCTACCTATGTACTTTGGGGTTGGGGTCAACTGCAGCAAAAACACCCAAAGCCCTTATAACCCAACAAAAAGCTGCAGTAAGAATAATCATAAATTTTCCCTCCCTGGCAACCCACCCCCCCCTCTTCATAGATCTAAACTTATCCCCGTTTTAGTTTTCATCCAATTATACGTGCAATTACTTCGGACCTTAAATTCCAAATTAACCTTGACCTAAAGTGCTTTCTTGATAGTTGTGACAGAACCCACAGGCATAAACCAGACACAAATATCTTATGACTTCCCCCATGTCGACTAAACCTTTAAAAAAATTCAATGTATGTAAAAGGCCCCTTTTAAATTTCGGGAACACCCTCCTGAAAATCTAGAAAGGACACATTCATCTTCAAAATCCATCAGAAACATCCTTTCCCTGATACACCCCGTAACTTATTCTTGAATACCACCTGGTGGTTCACACTTACACTCACCCATAAGTTGGCCTGTGTACTCCAATACTAAAAACTATGTTTGTGCAAAAAAAAAAAGCATTCACATTGCTAAACCCCAAAAAAGTATTTAGTCACTTAGCCATAATCCAATTACCTCAAAATTTGTAATTTTTAAAATTTAAGATTTAAATCTAAGTTCCCCCAAAATGCCTAGCCTGTGGGTGTTCTGGGGCCCCCCTCTGTATTGTTTTTAAAAAACATGTAACCACCAATACCCAAAATTTCTGTAAACTGAATGTAATCTTATAGAGAATAAACTTGATTTCATTTGTGCCCAAGTTCGGGGGCAATGTCAAGGGGGTTTAACATAGCAGCATGGCAACTGAAGGATGGGAGCGGGTTGGAGTGTTTTGTATTCAGTTTTCATACTTTTTCCAACTGCACCTAGGGGCCAAATGATGGTTGAAAAATAATCCCCCCAACAGTGCTTTACTTACAGAGACAAGGGGCGCTGCTCTCGTCCGCTTTAAAATCAAGGGGCGCTTGTGGTCCCTTTTTACGTATTGCCCCCACAGCACATTTCAAACGTACACACGAGCCGGTAGGGTTTTTTTAAAAATTTTTAAACAAGGGGGGGAAAGGCTAAACCCCGGGGGTTATAAGCGCCTGGGGGGGGGTGTGGAAGGTTTTAGGCTTAATTCGGGGGGAAATGGGCACAGATCCAAAATTTCCCCAATCAAGAGCCCCCCCCAACATCAAAGGAAACCCTTTCCGAGGGGGGCACAGGTTAAAACCCCAGGCATGCACCTCTGGAATGCCGCTGAGGTTTGGGGTATTAATGGAAGCTGCAGTTAAAAAAGGGTCAAGAAGAGTGTATAGACATCAATGGAGGCAAAAAAGGATCCCCAATTCACTCTTCAATTGCCACGTGGGTGGAGGTGGTGAGACGAATGAGAAAGGGTGATTGGGAAAATGTTGCTGCCATGCAAGTTTGGGAAAAGACCCGGGAAAAATCTTTTCAGTTGGGAAGACAAACCCCAGAGATCGATGCAAAAAAGAGAGACTGAGTTCGAGGATAAAAAAGGTGGAAATACCCATATTTAAAAAATGGAGGGGGGGGGGAATGAGAAAAGTCCAATTGAAATTTCCCCGGGGATCAAGTGGACCCCCGGGAAATGGTGACATTAAAATCGCCAAGTAAAGAAGGGGTGGCGGGGGGGGAAGGGGAAAACCCGAATGAACACCTGAGATAAATAATACCCAGGAGAGAGTCAAAAAACAGTTGTATCCACTTATTCAAGTGGTTGGGCTGCGTGTAATGAAGCGAAATTGAACAAAAGGCTGATGGTATGGAATCCAGTGGGATAAAAAGTGCACTTTTATTAAAGGTTCCATCGGGAAAAGGATTGATGAATATAATAAAACAGCTGAGATGGAAAAGGGTAACAGGGAGATAATTTGGGGCTTGTAACCCAAAACAAAGAGGAAAACTAGGGGGAAAAAAACCCTAAAACTCCCCCCAGTTGCTTGTGCCCAGATATTCCATTGAAAAAAGCCATGTTTGCAACGAGAAGGATCAAAGAAATGGGGAAGGTAAGGTATCTACAGACTAAAAGGGGTTAGAAAAGTCCACTGTGGAGGCAGCAGAAAAAACAAGCGCAGGGGGTTGGAATGCTGCAAAGAGGTTGTGCAGATGGGAACAGTAAAAAAAAAAAATGAGCCACAGGGGGTGGTGTTCAATTGTTTGGGAAAAGGAGTTGTATGTGGGCGATATTGGAGATGGGGGGAGGGGAGTAAAGCAGGCGATGATGGAATTTACCAACTGGGGGGGGGGGGGAGAGGGTTAGAGGTTAAAATGAGAAGTTTTGGGAAAGGCAGGAGAAGAAGGTACGTACAAGGGGGAGAATAGACCTCCCACTCAAAAGAATGAGTAAGAGGTAATGATCCCCCTATGAGAGTGGAAATGAAAGAGATTTACCTTTGGGGATTTGTGGATTTTAAAAAGCAGAAGGGAAGGGGGAGGGGCTGTGTGAGGTCTTTTAGACATGAAGCTTGTGTGTGAAAAGAAGATTGGAAAAACAGTAGGGGTGGTGGTGGGGCCTCGGAAAACCCGGATGAAAAAGAGTTGATCAGAGGGGATGTGGAAGGGGTGATTGCAGGGGGAGATTGCGGAAAATTTGGGCCTGAAAATTGGGGGCTCTTGTAACTCAAGAAAAAGAATACGGGGAAATCTCCCCCGGAGTGAAGAGGGAAATGGTCCCGCAGTGAGAGTGGCGCCCCTTAAGTGGCAAAATGGGTTTACAGTTCGGAAAAAGGAAATAAGGAGGGGAACAGAGAAGAGTGATGGTAGGGAAAAACAATTCTTGTTCCCTGGACGAGTGTACTTTAGTGGTTAGTGAGGTTAAAGGTACCATGAATATTCTAATTGTAGGAGATTCTCAGGTAAGATATTGGCGTGCTTTTTTAATGAGTTGGGAAGTTCGCAGGGGGTATGCCTCCCGGGAGCTGGTATTGGTGACATAGTCAGCAAGTTGGATAATATTTGTCGGGTGGGGGAACAAACCCATTATCTGTCTTAGTGTGGGGGAAATGAAATTGGGGAAATGACAGGAGAAGGAGTGTTTGGGATAAGTAAGGTCAGCCATAAAGTAGTCGGGTTTAAAGGGGGGGATCCCAATTATATGTGTCTTGGCTGGGAAAAGGGGTGGGAAAATGAATGGTGTCTGGGGAAATTTGGGTTTTAATTGTGGTGACAGGTACTGCAAGGAATTGCAATCCCATTTATTGTAACTGGGGCAAATTCTATGGTAAATGTGATAGTATGCAAGGGTGGGGTTCATCTTCTGGGGCTGGGGTGGTTGAATTAGCCAGTTCGCTGGGGGGTAAACTAATATTGTCGGACTTTAAACTGTAGATTATAGAGGTTGGGTGTTTGTGGGAAACAATCGCGCTATTAGGGTTGAAAACAGCAGATATTAAAGGGTCCTAGGGATAGTTTAAAAGACAATATTCAAAAAAGATCGTAGTAAAGGCAAAGCAATTGATCAAAAAGACAAAAAAGATAGTAAAGGGCAAAAGTGCTGTCCTTTAAAGGTTTCTATACCAAAAAACAGGGTCTAAGAAATAAGATGAATGAGTTTTGATTACTTTTAATGCAGGTAATTTAGTTTTATTGCTATAAGAGACATGGCTCAACCGAAAGATAGAGAAATGCCTTTGAATGCAAAAATCAGGGTTTTTTAAAATATTCCCCCTGTATGGTAACAAGAAGGGGGGGGTGGAGTGGAAAATGTCAGAGTAATTTAAAATTTCTAAGAATAATAAAGATTAGAAACATCGGGCACAGAAAGTTGGCTACGTTTTCGGGGTCATGACAAAATTTAAATTTTTTGGGGGTGATTTTTAGGCCCCCAAATCTTTATGGGAGGCAGCAAAACTGTTTTGGGACGAAATTTATAAGGCGTTGATCGAAAATGTTGTGTTAATGGGAGTTTTTTAAATTTAGAAAATTGATTGGAACAATGTGACAGGAAATCTTGGTTAGTGCTTTTTGATATGGTTCATGTTGCTTTTTAAAACAGTTTGTGTGAACCAAAAAAA
>NW_026468247.1:0-13017 GCF_026875155.1 Cherax quadricarinatus | reverse complement strand
TTGGCTGAAAAAATATATACAGCTATATTTTCCAAATAGGGTCACGTTCAAAACATCTGAAAAAATAGGTCCACCTGCCAAAAAAATTTCCCTTGGGTTATTTTAAGTACAGTAATACATATATAACTTACCTCATTTTGAGTCATGTTAGGTTAAGCAGTGGACGACTCCCTTTCTGGTGACAAACTGGGTGATCAGAACATCCAACTTAACACTCATTATAAATGTACGAAGCTGAAACAAAGTCAATTTTTTTGAGTAAAATCAGTGTGCATTCTCACACTTGTCTTAATAATCTACACAAACTTAATTCTCATAGCTAACAAACACAAGAGCAGCAAAATGAATATTGTTTTGCCTTTGTGGCAGACCTTGTCAAGTCCAGTTGCTGCTTGTGTCTTTTTCAACTGCAACTTTTGTGTTTGTGTTTTGACAAACAGGAAAGGATCTAACAACAGTGTATTATTCACTGATATAAATTATAATATGCGCAATTGTCTTGTTCTATTCTTTAAGGAAATTTGATCTAACATTCAAAAGTATACAGTATTGGTGGTATACAACATTCGTATTATCTTGGACCCCAACTTTACCCATTCCTCCTTGCTTATGCTGTATGAGGTCAGTTCATGCCTAATTTAGTGTATATTATAAATAAAAAAATAGTGTATACATATACAAATAGGTAATCACATACAAACAAGTAATTACACATACACAAACATTAATTTAAAGAGATTGCAATATGTACTTACTTTCCCTGTTACTTAAGTTGTCATTGTGCCGTTGCTCAAAAATGCTTGGACATGAGAAAAATAATGCTTTGAAATTCACAATATAATGATTTTTTTTTTAATTAAAATTTATTTTTGTATTAAATTTCAACTGTGTCACAATCTTCTTTGAGGTAGCAAACTTCTTATCATTACTTTATAGGCGAGTTAAATATATTAACTTTAGGGACATGATCAGACAAATATTGTTAGTCAGACAATAAGTTAGAATCTAATTCTTGCTAACTTGAAACTGATTCACTGTATAACAATATTAATTTAGAAAAACTTGCAGTATATTTCCAGCCACAGGTCTACCTTTTAATCCAAAATTGTGTGTGTAAAACTGTGTATAGTAATTTATGAAAAATTGGAAATATGTACTCTGGTATGATGATTCATTAATGCTCTTGGGTTGAAGGCTAACTCCAAAGCTATATGAACCCAAGTGACAAAATCATTGATAAAACAATGCACCATAAAAGGCTAGGATGTTTGTGGCACTCTTCAGGAGGATAGGGAGTGACAGGCAAAGCACACCATAAGGAGCTAAGGACCTGAGGAGGAAAGCCAAGTAGAATGGAACAGGAGACATGAGTATGAAGTGATCCACAGTGTCCAACAGGAAGAACACTGACAGGCAGAGCTATTAACCAGTGTGATGCTGGTGTTTGTGTACGAGTGTCAGACTGTGATTCAAACAACATTAAAAGAATCTTAAAAAATAACCAAAGCATATTTTAGAGGATGTAGTACCATAACTATATTTAAGGAAATCTATAATTATTATTAAAATCAAAACCAAGTGCTAAACCCACGCTAAGGAAATCTAAAGATCCATAATTAAACAAAACTGAAAAGATCCTATCAGCATCAACAGCAAATTCAAAATATGTAATATTTGTATATAGATCAAGTATGTCCTTTGACAAAAGGAATTTTATGTAGAAACTTACTTTTTTTCCTTACTAATGTATTCCTATAGACTTTGCGGGAAAATTTTATGGAAAATTTTAGATACTAAATATCTGCCTCATAGGAATTAATTACACAAAGGGGAAAAATAAAAGGGATGAAGGATGGTTTCATTTCAAATTGGGAAACACACTTCCCTTTTTTAATATAGTACGAAATGGTTTTAAGTCATTTCCCCAAAAAAAAAAAAAATTACACAAATTAAACCCCACATAGGAGAACTTATGAAAAGTGCTTTAGTCCAACTTGGGACCATTTTACAAGGCACACACAAACACAAACAAATTTAAGGGGGGAAAAGAAAAAAAAAAAAAAAAAATTTTAAAATAAAATATATATAAAAAAAGAAGGACAAGGACGGTTATTGGGGGTACAACAAAGTAGTTTTGGGGGTGTCCCCCAAATTAATTAAATTAACCGCTTCTTGATTTGAAAGGGCAGAAAATGGCCAAATTTTCAAAAAAAGTCAAAGATTGTGGCAAAAAAATTTCAGGGGGCCCTTTTATACATCCACTTACCAATATTGTGTCTCCAGGGAGAATTTTGGTTTTTTTTTCTAGGGCCCTTTTTTAAACCCTGTTAAACCTTTTTTACAAGGTTTTTTTCTTTTAAAAATGCAGGTAATTTTTTTAATTTAAACTTCCCAGAAAAAAAAAATAGTGTTTTTTCAATAATAATGCCTATATAAAAAACACAAACTAACCATTCAAAACACCATTTAATAAATTTTTGTATAATTACTCAAATTTTTTTTAAGCAATTTTTATGTCAATGTTTTAAAAATTTTAACTTTAAAATTAAATCCCTTTGGGGGTAAAACAAATGCTTTATTTTTTTTCTTTTTTATTTAATAGGTTTTTCTAATTTTTTTTGTGCTGGTCACATTTTTTTAAAACCCTTCTTCGATATCACTATTTTTTAGCCAATTAAATTCTTTTTTTAAAATTTTGTAAAAACTTAAGCTCAAACGAATGCCCCGCAGGGGCCTTTCTAAATGTAATAAATTTAAGCAACCCCTAAACCCCATAACCCAATAGGGCTATACGTATTTTGTTATAAATCCCCCTATTTCCTATCCATTCTCCTTAAAATTTTTATATCGACATAAAATGTCAATTTTTGAAAGCGGCAATAAAAAGGGAACGTAAATTTTTATTTCCTGCGAAGTAGAGTTAATCTTTTTTGACAAACTTGTTCATCAAGCTATTCGCAAATATAACTTGGAAAGATGTAAACAACTTTTTTAGCTTAACAAAGCACAATTTTACTGATCTCACTTTTTTGCAAACCCTTTTTCACACACTTTTTAAAACTAACATCTTTGCCCACATCCCTGGGGGAAAAAAAAAACACAAAAATTTTGCTTTTTAAAAACCTTATCCTTTGAAAACTAGGTAAATATCAACTGAAGCGAATTTATCCCCCCAAATGTTTACCTAAAATTTTTGATAAAATTTTTGAAAAAAATAAAATGTTTTAAATTTTTTTAAAAGGAAATAACCCTTTCTTTTATTTGTAAAAGGTATTGCTTTTCATTTTCTGCTCCATTGGTCATTTATCGACTTAACTGTGTTTGCCCCTCACTTTGTTTAATTTTGTTTTTTAAAAAATAATGCCAAAATTTTTTTTGTTGTTTTGATAAGTTAAATTACCCGTTTTCTTTATAATTTTTTGGAATAGGTAACCCATCCTGAAGAACAGTATGACAGTGCCTGAAAACAGTAGGTAAAGTGCCCGAAAAACAGTCATGCCTGAAGAATAGGTACGGTGCCTAAGAATAGGGACAGGCCTAGTATAGTAGGTCAAGCCTAAAATAGGTACGGGGCCATTTAACAGCAGGTATTTCCTGATGAAAACGGGACATGCCAATAATAATAGGAACTGCTTGATGAATAGCGGTACAGTGCCTGAGGTATAGTAGGAACAATGCCTGAAGAATGGGTACAGTGCCAAGGAAACGGGTACAGTGCCTGAAAAAATAGTAGGTACATTTGCTTTAATAATAGTTTTTACAGTGCCGAATAGGAAAGGTTGCCGATGAATAGGTAAAATTGCATAAAGAAAACAGGAAACAGTGCCTGATGAATAGCAAAAGTGCCGGGAAAACAAAAGGGAAATCCCCGGATGAATGGGTCTTTGCCGTAAAATAGCTTACATTCCCTGATAATAGCAGGTACAGGGCCCTGAAACGGGCCCTCATGAAATCTTTAATACACGATTGCAAAAAAACCATACCCCCGGCCCGGGGAAAAGGGGCCCCGCGAGGGTTTTGGATTTTGAACTTTTATCGGGGGGTTTTTCAACCCCCTTCCTGGATGGCCTGATTAGCAATAATTTCCTGTTTTAAGTCCCTGCATTTTGATTATTAGGTACAGTGAAAATTGAATTTAAAATACAGGCCTAAAAAATTTGGAAGTACAGTCCTAAAATGGGAATACCGGGGCCTTTGAAAAGGAAGTACAGTGCCTAGGAATATAGTAACATTACCAAAGGGACCAAAGGAAGGGGGCCGGGGGCCCCATTTTTAAAAACCCTTTCCCTGATTTCCAGCAAAGTCTGTTCTAGTGGGGTTTTTGAAAAATCGTTTTCCCCTATTATTTGAGGTTTCAATATGTTTCCCTTCTACATATATGTAAAAGGGGGGGTAAAGAAGCAACAAATTCCCTTGGTCAAAGTTACTGCAGAGGTGTCGGTATCCCAAACTGCCCCCCCAAAAACCACTACCTACTATACCGGTGCTTTGCACCAGGGGCACTTTCCAAATTTTACCTACCCAAGGGAAAACCCAAAGGGGAAACTGTTTGGGATAAGACACCAACAAAACCCAAAATTTTTTTTCAGTTTAATATTTGGGGGACAAAACTGGGAAACTTGCCAGGATCATGCACCTTCAAAACCAACCCTTTGGATCCTCAATAGTACAGGGGAAAGGCCCGGTTTTTGTTCGGTCGGGTTATCAAAACTTCGTTTTCCGACCTTTTTTTGGAAAAATTTTCCCCCCGTTTTCGTAAAATCCGCTCAAATCGCCCAAAACCCAAACCCGGGGCACCTCCCCCGCGGGGCGCACCGCTCACAGGTTTTTTAATCACCCCTCCCTTTTGGTTTTTAATGGGTTCGGGGAAGCAAAAACCCGCGCTTTCCCAATCCAAAACATTGTTTTTTTGTGCTTGTGACTGCTAAATAAGCCACCATGGACCAGCAGCTCATTTCAAACTTCAAAAAACTCTACACCAAAGCAATGTTTCAAAGGTGCTTTTAAGTGACCTCAGACACTGAATTGACCTGAAGAGAGTTCTGGAGGAATCACTTCAATATCCTCAATTGCATAAGCCTTATAGATAAGACTTGGCAGGCAGTGACTTCCAGGACGATTAACTCTTCTTGGAAAAAACTGTGTCCAGAAGGATTTTGAAGGGTTTGAGGCTGACCCTGATGACCCTACACCCGTTGTGGAATCTACTGTGTCTTTGGGGAAGTCCATGGGGTTGGAGGTGAGTGGCCAGGATGTGGAAGAGCTGGTGGACAACCACAGGGAAGAGCTAACCACTGAAGAGCTGCAAGATCTTCATCTGGAACAGCAACAGGCCTTAGTTGAGGAAACTGCTTCAGAGGACGACGACGAGAGAGGGGAGAATGTGCCTTCTTCAGCGATTAAAGGACATTTGTGCAAAATGGAGTGAGGTGTAAAGTTTTGTGGAGAAATATCACCCTAACAAAGCTGTTGCAAGCTGCATCAGCAACACGTTCAGTGACAATGCAGTGTCCCATTTTAGGCAGGCCTCTCTGGACAGATTTTTTTGTGGGACAAGGGTCCAGTGACTCAAGCTGGTCCTAGTGCCAGTAAAAGACAAAGAAGGGGAGTAACCACAGATAGGGCTTGTACCTTAAGTCCTTTTGGGGGGGGATTCCCCTTCCAAACAAAAAACCTCCCCCCTCCCCCCCTCCTTGCCATTTTTCCATATGCCAAAAATGTTTTCCCAAAAAAAGGGTTTAAAAGTGATGTTAAATGTTCATTTACCCATTTAAATTTGTATTTTTTATTTATTTCTCATTTTTTTTTCTGTATTTTTAAAAACTATATTCTCTAAAAAAATTTTTTTTTTTTTTTAATTTTGGGGGGGGTTTGTCGGAACAATTTAAATTTGGTTTTCCCATTATTTTAGGGGGAAATTTTAATTTCAGTTTTCGTTAAAAATTTGGGCCCTTTCGGCCAACCCTTCCCGGAACGGATTAGGAAAAAAAAAGGGGGGTTCCGCTGAAATTCCACCATCAAAAGGACCCATTTAAAAAGGGGGTTGCCCCTTACGTCCCCGGGTGGGCCCCATCTCCCCTTTTAAGGTGGTTCTTTTTCCCTTTTTTAAAAAGGAACAAAATACCACGTTTGGGGCAGAAGTCTGTTTCCTTTCAAAAAAGAACTTTAAAAAGGAAAATATTCCTTTTATAAGTTTAAAAAGGGGGATGGGTTGGGGGCGTAAAGTTTTTGAAAAAATGAAGATTGGTTTTTCAGATCAAGACCCTTTTCCCTCAGGGAAACCCCTTGAAAGGTTCAAAAAATTAAATAAAACCATATTATTTTAAAAAACCTTAATAAACATATATTGCCAAAAAAACAAAAATATACATTTCCCGTAAATTCAAGGAAAAAAATTTTTTCCCTCTTCCCTTTTATACTGTAAGAAAAAATTTTGGTCACTGGGGTTCTATTTATCGGGGGGTTTCCTGACTCTATTAAAGCCAGGGGGACATTGTAACGTCTGGTAAATCAGGTCGATTATGAAAGGACAACATTCTTTAAATTTAAAAATTTTTAAACACAAAAAAAAAAAAAAAAAAAAAAAAAAAAAAAAAAATTGGTTCCAGAACTCTAGTACTGTATGCTAAAAAAAAAGGATGGAAAATTTTAAACTTGAGACACCCAAAAACCCCAAAACACTTATTACTGTAGCTTTTTTGATGTGACTATCCCAAAAAGTTTCAAAAAGGGTAAAAATTACAAAAATCTCATTTTTCAAATTTAATAACTGCAAAACAGGTTTTTACCATCATAAACCCGCATCACTTTGGGCCTTTCAAGGAGCAGATTTTGTGATTTTTGCAGATTACAAGAAATGGTTAGGTTAGAATTTCACTTAAGACACAGCGATATTTCACAAACAGCGATTTCACCCCTTTAGGCCTATTTTGGGCCCCTTCCCCTGCT
Source organism: Cherax quadricarinatus (assembly GCF_026875155.1). Taxonomy (NCBI): domain Eukaryota; kingdom Metazoa; phylum Arthropoda; class Malacostraca; order Decapoda; family Parastacidae; genus Cherax; species Cherax quadricarinatus. The sequence goes on along the minus strand of NW_026468247.1, from coordinate 6,069 downwards.
CCAGTCTAAACCCAAAATCATAGCATTTCATAGTATTTCCCCTATTCTGTTTGAGGAGTGCCCAAAAAAAAAGGGGCCCCTTTTTCTTATTTCAAATTCCCCAAAAAGTGGCCGGATTTGGTTATCTGGCCAATTTCACCAAAATTTCAAAAAGATGCCCCAAATTTTAAAATAGGGTCCAGAATAAAACAAGCAGACATTCCTGGCCCCAAAATTTAAAAATTTTTTTCTGTTCATTAGTAATCTCCCCGGGCCCCTCTTATATTACACTTGCTTCCCAATTTTAATTTTTATTCACACAAAAAACAGAAGATTTACTGTTATGCAGACTACTGCATTATTGTAATAATTGTATAAATAATGTCAACCCATTTGTGACTATTAGACCAGCCAGTTGGACACGTACTGGATGGTGACATCATTTGTTTACTCTTGAACATCGGCAAAAATCAAACATTTCTGCTATTTGGAGCTCAATTTTAAGGTTACTTTCTGGCAAGAAATCAATCAAAATTATATACATTTCTGTAATATATCTTCCATTCTATCAAATGACACACAAAAATGAGAAAATGACCATACGAAAATACACCCCAAAAGTCGCTGTTTTACATCAAAAGCATAGTCGCCGTTTCTTCTCATTATGCACTGCGTGCTGCAGGATTCTGTTTATATATATATGCACATTTACCACACAGACCTATTCTTTCATATGTAGGTCTAAATTTACCGGTCACAGCTTAAGTGAGTGAGCTGAGCTCATGGCGTCATACTACGGGACTGACAGTGGCTTCAAAGCCATATCTTTTATAGACACTGTATGGTGTTTGTGCTTTACACAACGAGAAGCATTTCTTTTATTCATTGGAACCACGGCTAGGGCTAAAAGTGAGCAGGTTACAACAATAAATGGAGAAAAAAAAAATTGGAATAACTTATGCAGCAAGTAGCGCCACCAAATAGCATTGGCTGGTTGGTGTGGTGACCCCGGAAATTTGAAATTATGCCAGCTGAAATTAGTGCTGGATTACTGATGGAACAAGAATACTGATTGTCGGGTAAGTGATGGCCAACCTGTACTAGTTTAAGCTCATCCCATATATGTTCTATTTCCTTAATTCTACTATAAGAAATAAGATTAATCAAGCCACCAAGACAAATGTATTTCAATAAAAACAAAACTATAATAAACAAAATATGAAAAGTAAAAAATGTAAATTACATACTACATAAACTACTTGATAAGCTACATGGTTTCTCAGGCATTATTATGAATACAATATGGCCTTCACCTTTTCAATACTATATAGTATTCAAAATGTATACAAGTACAGCCTCTTCTCATTTAGCGACGTACTCGTTTACCGATGCCTCAGACTTATGACAGGCTCTCTGACCAGTATTCATACCTAAATAATGTATATTAGAGCCAATTTCCTCTATTCTGTTTATTTCAATATACAGAACACTATTGTATAAACATTTAAAAATATACCAGAAATGTTATATATGGTGCAAAGGTGACATTAAAACAATATTAAAGATGGTTGACACAAACTCATTACCACTATAGTACATATACTCCTCACTTAGCGATGAATTCATTTAATGACATGGTCCTAGGAACGGAACTCCGTCGTTCAGTAAGGAAAGGCTGTACGTATACATTTTAATATTAGAAAATTCCTATTTTCACAAATGCAACTTTCTCATAATTGGTAAAAAATTCAGAATTTTTTTTAACATCGTACATTATTTTTTGAAAGTATTCTGGCGTATTAAAAAACGTAAACATTTAAAAACAAAATAAAAAAAACACAATTTTCTTTATTTTGAAAAATCTGCAGTGCTAAGAGCATTCTGAATAAAATACCTTAGAAAGTGCTCTCTTAAATTTTGAAAAATGGCTGGTCTCTTCAAAAATGTAAATTGAGCTCTGAAATTTTTGCTAACTGATCTACTTCAAATTTTAAATTCCAAATTCAGAAGTATGCCAACTGACAGAATTCCAAATACGAGATTATAATGTACTAGTTATACAGCAAATTTCTAAAACACTTGTGCTACAAACATATTACAACTAATTATACCCAATATGGTTTAACACAAAACAAATGAATTTGGATCAGGGATCAGGCAGTTTGAGAATATAAGAAATTTCTGAAGTACATGTATTACAAATTTATACAAGGTAGTAACCTGTAATACCTCTACATTTAAAGTATTAAGTACTTTATTAAAACTACATGTTACAGCAAAAGTAATATGTGATCTAATATTACATAATAAAAGTACAAAATAACTGCATGCATTACAATATGCTGCACCTTAAAACAATTTTATTGCAGGAACTAACCTATTTTAGTTGCCTGACACTGCAACCTCCACCTTATACTGTTTACACTGCTAAATTAGTTAAGATTAACACCACTCTTACAGTTGTTGCATCTGCTACATGGTTTTGCAATGAAAAATTATTAAATCATTAAGTGGCATTCCAAAATTAAGTACAGAGCATGCAACTATTATGGTAACTTATATTAAAGCTGCAGTAAAGTGTATAATCATGATTAATAGAGATTTCTATCAACTTGGTTCACAGACCTATGTAACACTTATCTAAAGGAACCTACATTCACAACTTTAACATGGACGGAAATATTGCAATTTTTGTGCATTATTATTTCTTCCTACATCAGCACAAGAAATATTTTCCTTATTGCTTAATTAAAAAAGTTTACACACACAAGATAAGCTCTCTTATTAAACTAAAAATGAGAAAGAAATAATATAGAGTAGCCTTGTACAGTGATTAAATCCTAACTAATGAGCTTGTGACTGTACAAAGCTGTCTGAAATTGAATGTCTGAAGGAGTACAACTCAGTGGTGGTGCTACTTTATCTTTAAGGAGGCAAAGTCAAGTCAAACCCCAAGTATTCGTGGCAGTTTACCTTGCCTGAGACAAAAATTGGTTTGCCTGAGACAAAAATTGGTTAAGTACTAGAGCCCAAGAAAGTTAAAAACTACATTTAACATGGCTTGACATGTACAGCTGAGTGTGAAGGAATTCAGGAAAACTTTGTTACCCAAACATGAATCCTGGTGGTGGAAGTACAGTGCCTGTACTCTTAAGTAGGGGTGGGGGATGTGGCAGTTCAGAGGACCGTCTGAGCTATTACGTTAGCATACTTCTGGCAAAACAGTGACTGAATGAGTAATGGTAAAGTTTTTCTTTTTTCAAGCCACCCTACCTTGGTGGGAGGTGGCGGTGTTAAAAAAAAAATGAAAAACTTAGAGCAAGAAATAATAATTCAAGGAAAAAACAATTGGATCTCTATGAAGGATTATATATAAAATTTATAGTGGTTAACATGTTATATAAAGAAAATGTAACTAATGTATATAAGATATGATGAGTTGAATGAATACAGTCAGCTGCATCAAATACTAGTATAACAGATCAAAGGTTGAAAAAAAAAAAAAAAAAAAAAAAAAAAAGACTTTCTGATGCAAACTTGAATAATCATGATTTAGTGATAGATGAAGCAGAAGGTGCAATACAAGGTAATAATTTTCAACTTCAGTGAAAGTGAAGCAGTTACGTATAACCAATATATACACAACCTGCTATTGTAATTTTAATGCATCTCTTAAAAGTTATCATTATCATATGTTAGAAGCGAGGTTGGCTACTTTAAAAATGGAGAAACAATGAAAATGAATCATGCGAATTTAAGAATATAACACAAGGTTATTCTATTGCACACCATGTTCGATCACAATGACAACCTACAATATTTTTTGACATGTTACACAGAAAAATAAAAAAATTCTAGCATTATAAAAAAAGATATGTCAAATACAAAAGCTCCAAAACTACTACTTCAATCCTCAATCCTTCAAATCCTCAGTCACTCTCTAACCAGCCTACCAAAGATCATTACACAAGAGCTGCATAATATTTGGTCAAAGATGTTTTAATCAGGCCGCAGCAACTCCATTTTTGCCTTCAAGGGGAACAAACCCGAGATTAATAATTAGTCCAAATAGTATGAGATATCTGATTTAAAATTACCATAAAAATATTGATTGGGGGGGATTTAGTAGAAAAAAAATTATAACTTAAGTAAGTACAAGCATTAAGGTCAGTGCTCATTTTCCAAGAACTAGGATTTGACTGGGATTTCTGCTAGGGGATTATGAAATCAAATAAGCACTAGTTTTTTTCAATGTGTAAAAAAAATTTTCTTATATAAGCATATAACAGATTATGTAATCAATAGTTATATTTAGGCCCCTGTGGTTTTACCCTGACAAAACTCTAGTTATACCTTTTGAGCAACAAAGTCATCTTATTTATGTCATTTGCCAACAGAAGAAAAGCAGCATGATTTTCACCCATGGGGTTTAATTCTTGTATTGCCAGAACACAGCAATATTGTATAGTATATATTTTTGTAATATTCACAACAGAGCTATGCTCAGGGTTTGCACATTTTCCATGTTTAATTTTTTTTTTTTTTTTTTAGCTGAGCACTTGCTACCTCCTTTTGGGTTTTCACTTCTTGCATTCCACTATGAAAGCTCTTAATGGTAGTGTGTTTATACATATGTAATTTTTCTACACGAGATGGAGGGAAAGAGAGAGCTCTCCCTCTTGGTCAGGCAGTCTCACAGGCAGTCCAACGGTTAAGTAACAGAGATGTGCATATACCAGAGATGGAACCTCACAGTCACATCTTGCAATTTTGATGTCACTGATAGTTTATGTCAGTTATGTTTCACAGCCTCAACATGCTGGATCTTAGTCTTGGTGTTTATTTTAAGTTAGCCGCCGACTGTTTGTAAGAATATGTAAAAAGTATATTATTTCCATAATTATTACATATCCCTTTTCTGTCCTTCATAACTCACACATTTTATACAGCATTAGCAGCATTCAAAGTATATACAAATTAGAGTAGAGTACAAATTAACTTGTACAAACACATGACAGAGTACCTGCTACCACCTGCCAACACAAAGGCCAATTTCCTTACTAAAGTGTACCAACAGTTGCTGTTATTTGCTGATATGTAATGTGTGGAGAGGAGTGATGTGGCCCTTACTACTACCTGTACAAGCATGGCATGCAGTATCAGCTACCACCACCATCACCTAGACCTACCACTACCTGTCATCAATGTCAACACTGGTAAAAATAAGCCACATTTCCTTTCCAGCAAATAAGAATTTATCACACCTTTATCAAACAAAAATATTCTAATGCCAACTAAACATACACTAAGGTTTTGTGATTTTTATTCAGTAAAAGAATTATTATTATTATAATCAAAAAGAAGCGCTAAGCCACAAGGGCTATACAGCGCTGCAGGTAGGGAAGGAAGCAAGGGAATTGGATGGCAGAAGGGAGGGGGGGTGATCAGCAGGTTACAGAAAAACAGCGGGGAGGGGATAGTACGGGGGGTAGAGGGCAGCAAGAGATTCAAGTAGAAAGGGCTGAAAGTATCAGAATTTGTGAAGTCGTCAGTCGTTGTCAAAAAGTCAATGAGAGAGTCCGGATGAAAGGTGGGTCCATCAGCGAGAAGGGAAGGTAAAGAGAGAGCAGCGGGGGGGAAAAACGACGACAGAGGTAAATTCTGCGTGCTCGTTGATAAAGTGGGCAGTCCAACGAATGTGGGGGGACTGATAATGGAGCTTGGCAATTCTTTAAAAGAGAGGAGCAAGAGCCCTCTCCATGAGATTATCCCCTGAGTAAGACGAGTATGGCCAATGCGAAGACGGGAGAGAGTAGTCTCCCAACCTCGACATGGTGATAAGAGACGCCAATAATCTATACTCGGTTTAATAGACTGAAGTTTGTTGGAGCATAAAACAAGTTGTTGCCCAAAGGGTGAAGTGGAAGAATTACAAAAAAGTCCGTAAAATGGAATACCTCTAAAAAAAAACTGTAGGTCAGTACTGCTGACCGCGCAGCAGTGTAGCTGTTCATTGCCCGTAAGTAACATGACCAGGGACCAAAAAAAAAAAAAAAAAAAAAAAAAAAAAAAAAAAAAAAAAAAAAAAAA
>NW_026468246.1:0-12769 GCF_026875155.1 Cherax quadricarinatus | reverse complement strand
GGGGCTGGATTATTGATTCTTAGTACGTGTCACTATCGTCTCCACCGGATAAATGCCAGTGTGGTGTTGTGCTAGCAAAGTAACGATGTCACCATCTGCAATGCAGCTTTCTATTTACGTCATCACTTAACTAGCGTGAATAATTCAGTGCGAAGACTAGTGCATCCCCCATCCAATTAATTGGTGTTGTACAGGATGTACAGCATCCTGGAAAGGATGCTGTACATCCTGGAAAGGATGCTGTACAACCTGGAAAAGGAGTAATGGCTCTGTTACCCGTCAACCAGTGCAAGTTGATATATAGACTTTAACCACCATCCATTAAGAGTGGAACAAAATTGTTACATTACGAGCAACATTGTCCTCATAACACCGGACCCACAAACCGGCTTTAAAAAATGGAGAGAAAATATTACAGGAATAAACAACGCCTATACATAAATGATCCGAAAAGTATCCCGGGTATCCCATAACTGCTGTCATCTCTAACTCAATTATCCGAGAAGCTTATATCCCCAAGCACCCAGCAACTCTGCATGCATGCTATGCAAACGTGATGATAATGTTATGAGTGCTACTGGATGTGATCATAATGTTATGAGTGCTACTGGATGTGATCATAATGTTATGAGTGCTACTGGACGTGATCATAATGTTATGAGTGTTACTGGATGTGATCATAATGTTATGAGTGCTACTGGATGTGATCATAATGTTATGAGTGCTACTGGACGTGATCATAATGTTATGAGTGCTACTGGATGTGATCATAATGTTATGAGTGCTACTGGATGTGATCATAATGTTATGAGTGCTACTGGACGTGATCATAATATTGAGTGCTACTGGATGTGATCATAATGTTATGAGTGCTACTGGATGTGATCATAATATTGAGTGCTACTGGATGTGATCATAATGTTATGAGTGCTACTGGATGTGATCATATGTTATGAGTGCTACTGGATGTGATCATAATATGAGTGCTACTGGATGTGATCATAATGTTATGAGTGCTACTGGATGTGATCATAATATTGAGTGCTACTGGATGTGATCATAATGTTATGAGTGCTACTGGATGTGATCATAATATTGAGTGCTACTGGATGTGATCATAATATTGAGTGCTACTGGATGTGATCATAATATTGAGTGCTACTGGATGTGATCATAATGTTATGAGTGCTACTGGATGTGATCATAATGTTATGAGTGCTACTGGATGTGATCATAATATTGAGTGCTACTGGATGGTGATCATAATATTATGAGTGCTATGGATGTGATCATAATGTTAAGATGTGCTTACTGGATGTGATCATAATATTATGAGTGCTACTGGATGTGATCATAATGTTATGAGTGCTACTGGATATGATCATAATGTTATGAGTGCTACTGGATGTGATCATAATATTGAGTGCTACTGGATGTGATCATAATGTTATGAGTGCTACTGGATGTGATCATAATATTATGAGTGCTACTGGATGTGATCATAATGTTATGAGTGCTACTGGATGTGTTCATAATATTGAGTGCTACTGGATGTGATCATAATGTTATGAGTGCTACTGGATGTGATCATAATGTTATGAGTGCTACTGGATGTGATCATAATATTGAGTGCTACTGGATGTGATCATAATGTTATGAGTGCTACTGGATGTGATCATAATATTGAGTGCTACTGGACGTGATTATGCCGATGACACGAAGATAGGTAGGATAATTGATTCAAACGTAGATGTTAGGGAACTTCAGGAGGATTTAGACAAACTCTACTCTTGGTCAGAAAAGTGGCAGATGCAGTTCAATGTAGATAAATGCAAGGTTCTGAAGCTCGGGAGTGTCCATAACCTTAGCACTTATAAGTTAAATAATGTAGAACTTAGCCATACAGATTGCGAAAAGGACTTGGGGGTTATGGTAAGCAGCAACCTTAAACCAAGACAGCAATGCCTAAGCGTACGTAATAAGGCAAATAGATTACTGGGATTTATAACAAGAAGTGTAAGCAACAGAAATCCAGAGGTCATACTGCAGCTTTATACATCATTAGTAAGGCCTCACCTAGATTATGCAGCTCAGTTCTGGTCTCCATATTACAGAATGGACATAAATTCGTTAGAAAACATTCGGCGTAGGATGACTAAATTAATACATAGCATTAGAAATCTTCCTTATCAAGAAAGATTGAAGACTCTTAAGTTACATTCACTTGTTAGACGAAGAATGAGGGGAGACCTGATCGAAGTGTATAAGTGGAAGATAGGTATTAATAAAGGGGATATTAACAAGGTCTTGAGGATATCTCTCCAAGAGAGAACCCGCAGTAATGGATTTAAATTAGATAAGTTTAGATTTAGAAAGGACATAGGAAAGTATTGGTTTGGAATAGGGTAGTTGATGAGTGGAACAGTCTACCTAGTTGGGTTATTGAGGCTAGGACTTTGGGTAGTTTCAAATTTAGGTTGGATAAATACATGAGTGGGAGGGGTTGGATTTGAGAGGGACTTGCACATCGGAGCTTGTTTCTTGGGTGGCATTGAAAATTGGGTTGGTCAAATGTTTGTTAGTGGGATGAATTGTAAAGGACCTGCCTAGTATGGGCCAACAGGCCTGCTGCAGTGTTCCTCCTTTCTTATGTTCTTATGTTCTTATAATATTGAGTGCTACTGGATGTGATTATAATGTTATGAGTGCTACTGGACGTGATCATAATATTGAGTGCTACTGGATGTGATCATAATGTTATGAGTGCTACTGGACGTGATCATAATGTTATGAGGCAAACTGGATGTGATCATAATGTTATGAGTGTTTACTGGACGTGATACTAATGTTATGAGTGCTACTGGAACTGATCATAATGTTATGAGTGCTACTGGACGTGATCATAATGTTATGAGTGCTGTTGGACGTGATCATAATATTATGAGTGCTACTGGACGTGATCATAATGTTATGAGTGCTACTGGACGTGATCATAATTTTTATGAGTGCAAATGGACGTGATCATAATTTATGAGTGCTACTGGACGTGATCATAATGTTATGAGTGCTACTGGACGTGATCATAATGTTATGAGTGCTACTGGACGTGATCATAATGTTATGAGTGCTACTGGACGTGATCATAATGTTATGAGTGCTACTGGACGTGATCATAATGTTAGGGAGTGCTACTGGACGTGATCATAATGTTATGAGTGCTATGGACGTGTTTCAAAATTTTATGAGTGCTACTGGACGTGATCATAATGTTATGAGTGCTACTGGACGTGATCATAATGTTATGAGTGCTACTGGACGTGATCATAATGTTATGAGTGCTACTGGACGTGATATATAATTTTTATATGCTACTGGACGTGATCAAAATGTTATGAGTGCTACTGGACGTGATCATAATGTTATGAGTGCTACTGGACGTGATCATAATGTTATGAGTGCTACTGGACGTGATCAAATGTTATGAGGGGCTACTGGAGTAAACATAATGTTTGATGCTACTGGATGTGATCATAATGTTATGAGTGCTACTGGACGTGATCATAATGTTATGAGTGCCGTACAGACCTATTATTGTCCGTGTCATATGAACACGATACTGTTAACAAATATACATATAATATTATTACAAGGTCGGTAATGACAAAAAATAATGTTACCGGTGAAACACAAATGGTAATATTTTTTTACAGTACCATACAGGCATAACCAGATAAAATTACGAGAGCTATATAGCCATGACGGTATTGTAATCAGTCCCATACAGATATTTTTTCCCTTAGGCTTTGTGTCTAACGTAATGTAACTCTCAAACGTAACTTGCTAAAATTAACGTATTGGGTTGTAAATGCTTTCTATTTTCATTTAGAATTTCTGGGAGATTCATCAGACTAATTTTCCTTGGAAATAGCAAGATCAATTTTTGCATTTTTGATATGTAATAGAGACAATATAAAGGAAAAATAAATTGAAAAAAATTAGTAATAAAAAGATTTAAAACGATATTGTGAGTTTGATGTTGAAAAATATGAACTAATTCGATAATGAATTGGTAAAACTTAGTTAAAAAAAATTTTAAAATATACAAAAAATTAAAAAATAGCTGGAGTACAGCGTTGCATCTTTAAAAGAAAATTATGAAGGAAAAAATAATTGAAAAAGGGAGAGGGAAGGCAAGCAGCCATGGTGCGTCCGGCTTCTCGGACGAGGCAGAGCAACATGGATACAAAGGTCCTGTTGGAAATTACTTCTCAGTTTTATTCTCTGAATGACAAAGGACAAGCAGTATTTTTCGTAGAGTTAAGAATAGCCTGAGTGTAGCTCCTGGATACCCCCACCCCAGTCCAAGCTTAAGACAAGAGAGCTGCTGTCTGACCTGGCTACTGCGCTCCACACGGATACTCTCCATGATGAATACCAAGGTAATATTTACTGCTTCTCCAGAGAGAAACTGAGCACGATTTTGTTGGCACTAACACTGATCTGCACAACTAGCACCACCATCACACTGCTGCACCACACTCCCCGGTACCACACACTCCTGCAACACAACTAGCACCACCATCAAACTTTGCTGCACCACACTCTCCCGGTACCACACACTCCTGCAACACAACCAGCACCACCATCACACACTGCTGCACCGCACTCCCCCGGTACCACACACTCCTGCAACACAACTAGCACCACCATCACACACTGCTGCACCAAAACTCCCGGTTTACCACACACTCCTGCACACAACTAGCACCACCATACACTTTGCTGAAACCACACCCCCGGGTTTACCACACACTCCTGCGACACAACAGCACCACCATACACTTTGCTGCACCACACTCCCCCGGTACCACACACTCCTGCGACACAACTAGCACCACCATCACACTTTGCTGCACCACACTCCCCCGGTACCACACACTTCTGAAAAACACAACTAGCACCACCATCACAATTTGCTGCACCACCTCCCCCGGTACCACACCCCTCCTGCAACACAACTAGCACCACCATCACACTTTGCTGCACCACACTCCCCCGGTACCAAACACTCCCGCAACACAACTAGCACCACCATCACAATTTGCTGCACCACACTCCCCCGGTACCACACACTCCTGCAACACAACTAGCACCACCATCACACTTTGTTGCACCACACTCCCCCGGTACCACACACTCCTGCGGCACAACTAGCACCACCATCACACACTGTTGCACCACACTCCCCGGTACCACACACTCCTGCAACACAACTAGCACCACCATCACACTTTGCTGCACCACACTCCCCCGTACCACACACTCCTGCAACACAACTAGCACCACCATCACACTTTGCTGCACCACACTCCCCCGGTACCACACACTCCTGCAACACAACTAGCACCACCATCACACACTGCTGCACCACACTCCCCTTGTACCACACACTCCTGCGACACAACTAGCACCACCATAAACACTTTGCGCACCACACTCCCCCGGCACCACACACTCCTGCAACATAACTAGCACCATCACACTTTGCTGCACCACACTCTCCTTGTACCATCCACTCCTGCGAAACAACTAGCACCACCATCTCATTTTGCTGCACCACACTCCCCTTGTACCACACACTCCTGCAACACAACTAGCACCACCATCACACACTGCTGCACCACACTCCCCGGTCCCAAACACACTCCTGCAACACAACTAGCACACCACCATCACCCCTTTGTTTGCACCACACCCCCCCGGTACCACACACTCCTGAAAACACAACTAGCACCACCATACACACATGCTACACCACACTCCCCTTGTACCACACACTCTTGTGACACAACTAGCACCACCACCATCACACACTGCTGCACCACACTCCCCCGGCACCACACACTCCTGCAACATAACTAGCACCATCACACTTTGCTGCACCACACTCTCCTTGTACCATCCACTCCTGCGAAACAACTAGCACCACCATCTCATTTTGCTGCACCACACTCCCCTTGTACCACAAACTCCTGCAACACAACTAGCACCACCATCACACACTGCTGCATCACAATCCCCTTGTACCACACACTCCTGTGACACAACTAGCACCACCACCGTCACAATTTGCTGCACCACACTCCCCCGGTACCACATGCTCCTGCAACACAACTAGCACCACCATCACACTGCTGCACAACACTCTCCTTGTACCACACACTCCTGCGACACAACTAGCACCACCGTCACACTTTGCTGCACCACACTCTCCTTGTACCACACACTCCTGCGACACAACTAGCACCACCACCACACTTTGCTGCACCACATTCCCCTTGTACCACACACTCGTGCGACACAAATAGCACCACCATCACACTTTGCTGCACCACACTCCCCTTGTACCACACACTCCTGCGACACAAATAGCACCACCATTACACTTTGCTGCACCGCACTCCCCCGGTACCACACACTCCTGCGACACAACTAGCACCACCACCACACTTTGCTGCACGACACTCCCCTTGTACCACACACTCCTGCGACACAACTAGCACCACCAACACACTTTGCTGCACCACACTCCCTCGGTACCACACACTCCTGCAACACAACTAGCACCACCACCACACTTTGCTGCACCACACTCTCCTTGTACCGCACACTCCTGCGACACAACTAGCACCACCACCACACGTTGCTGCACAATACTCTTGTACCACACACTCCTGCGACGCAACTAGCACCACCACGACACTCCCCTTGTTGCACACTCTACTGCAACACAACTAGTACCACCACCACACGTTGCTGCACCACACTCCCCTTGTACCACACACTCCTGCGACACAACTAGTACCACCACCACACGTTGCTGCACCACACTCCCCTGTACCACACATTCCTGCAACACAACTAGCACCACCAGCACACTTTGCTGCACCACACTCCCCTTGTACCACACACTCCACACGTTGCTGCACCACACTCCCCCGGTACCACACACTCCTGCAACACAACTAGCACCACCAACACACTTTGCTGCACCACACTCCCCTTGTACCACACACTCCTGCAACACAACTAGCACCACCACCACACTTTCCTGCAGCACACTCTCCTTGTACCGCACACTCCTGCGACACAACTAGCACCACCACCACACTTTGTTGCACCACACTCCCGTTGTACCACACACTCCTGCGACACAACTAGCACCACCATCACACTTTGCTGCACCACACTTTCCCTGTACGACACACTCCTGCAATACAGCTAGCACCATCACCTCACTTTGTTGCACCACTCTCCCCCTGTACGACACAACTAGCACCACCACCACCAACACAGCTAGCACCACCAACACCACACTTTGCTGCACCACACTCCCCTTGTACCACACACTCGTGCGACACAACTAGCACCACCATTACACTTCGCAACACCATTTTCCCTAGCAACTCAGACACATTTCCCAGCACCATGCTTCTCTGCTCCACACTCCCTTGGATCACATTGTTTTCCACACTCCCATGCACCACACTTCTGCACCACACTGTTCTGCACCACACTGTTCTGCTCCACACTGTTCTGTTCCACACTCTTCTGCACCACACTCTTCTCCACAACACTTCTGCACCACACTGCTCTGCACAACATTTACCTGTACCACACTGTCCTGTATCGCTCTCCCATGCACCACACTTCCTTTTACGAACACAAGTGTAGACGTGGCCTGCACACCTTGCCGTAATTCGATTATGACTTGGGAACAAGCAAAAGACAGCAGAGACCAACCGATTTATATTTCCTTCACTGAAAGAAGCTGGCATTTACAGTGTACTATAGATTATGTACAGTATTTGCACTATGTACAATGAGGCAAAAAGCAGGCATAAGACACGGTGATCAATGAGGCAACTACAAACACAACACGTGGTGAGCCGTGAGCGACCAGCAGTGAAGCCAAGTCTGCCAAAGTTCTTTCCCCAAGTGTACCACATAGCTTCACAGCTTTGGTGGGCTTCCTTAGTGATTGGCTGGTTGAACTGAAATATTGGTATAAGAACGGAGCCCCTTTGATTGTTAAACCCTTAGCACCTGGTTCGTTGGTCGGGAGACAGCGTATATGGGTGCGTGACATACGCCGAATAAAATATATTCTTAGCATGACACACCATCACCCCAATAAGGATCTAATAGCCAGGACTAGGCATCTTCCATGGGTAGTGTGCCACCATGCTCAAAATACTAATGGAAGCTCCTTTCTTATTAACCATCCAGTTCATTAGGTAGGTATCCCCTCACTAAAAAAAAAAATTTGGTCAGATGGACTCACATTTTACTTTATGACTATAAGGGAAACAAATGAGGTTACTACGTATGTTATCCCTGGCACATAGAGTGTTGAGGTGGATGGACAGGTTGTAGGATCGCAACTTTAATGACCATCTCATCATTCGTCTTGTCCTTCACTGAGCTTGGATAAGTCAGAGGATTGTGGTCACTGAAGACGATGACCACACGTGATGTATTGGAGAGGAATACGTTAAAATGCTCATGCTCATGTACCAGGGCAAGAACCTCTTTTTCAATGGTAGACCCACTGACAGGCCAGGTACTTGGCTGAGTACTACGCCACAGGATGCATACCACCCTTACCAGAAGCTTGGAGTAACAATGCCCCAACCCCCGAATCACAAGTACGAATCTATAGCACAAAAGGTTTTGAAAAATTGGGAGACAATAGAATGGGTGCAGTGCATAAAAGACAGAACACAGTTAAATGCATCTTGACAAGTTGGAGTCCCTTTGAAGGGACTTGTTATCTTGTAGAAGTGGATAATTTTTTAAGCTTTAACTTTCGCAAATTTTAGTGCTGTTTAGCCGCTACCTACTTCATGACTTAAAAAGTAAGAGTAACAGTAACAGTCACCCACACCATCGTATGTCCTTGGGTAGCGAGTACAACATCCAGTTCCGCTAGATGCGCTACTCTTAAGGATTGTATGGTCCAGTAGATTAAGACGTCATGAGTTTTCGCCCACCATGAGGCAAGGGTTCAAGTCCTTGGCTAGTCACAGTGTTGTTATTGACATCATATAATTTATATATTATATATATATATATATTATATATATATATATATATATATAATATTATATATATATATATATATATATATATATATAAATAATATTATATATATATATAATTATATATTAATATATATATTATATAAATTTTTTAAAAAAGTCGGCTGTCTTCCACCGAGGCAGGGTGATCCAAAAAAAAAAGAAAATCCCCAAAAAAAAAATACTTTCATCTCATTTAACACTTTCACCCCACTCACACATTATCACTGCTTTTGCAGAGGTACCCAGAATACAACAGCTTAGAAGCATATACGTAAAAGATACACAACATATCCCTCCAAACTGCCAATATCCCAAACCCCTCCTTTAAGTGCAGGCATTGTACTTCCCATTTCCAGGACTCAAGTCCGACTATATGAAAATAAAACCCGGGTTTTCCTGAATACCTTCACTAAATATTACCCTGCTCACACTCCAACAGATCGTCAGGTCCCAGGTATCATTCGTCTCCATTCACTCCTATCTAAAACGCTCATGCACGCTTGCTGGAAGTTTCCCAAACCCCTAGCCCAAAAAAACCCCTTTACCCCCTCTTTCCAACCCTTTCGAGGACGACCCCCAAACCCCTCCTTCCTTCCCCTATAGATTTATATGCTTTCTATGTCATTCTACTTTAATCCATTCTCTCTAAATGACCAAACCACCTCAACAACCCCTCTTCTGCCCTCTGACTAATGCTTTTATTAATCCACCCCTCCTAATTTCCACACTCCGAAGTAACATCAAAATTAACCATGTTAAAATCATTTAAGTCCAGTCAAGGAGCTTGTTACGAAAGTTCCTGTTGATGATTTATTAAGTTTCTTATCTGAAGAAACCGTTAACTATGATTTACCATTGCCAGTTCCTACTATCATTAAACTTATTAAACTTTGCATTGTTGATGCAAAATTTTGTATTTGATGAATAAGTTTTACACTCAGAAGTTTGGTATGGCAATGGGAAATCCTCTTTCACCTGTTCTTAGTAAACTATACAGGGAAATTTTTTTTGGAACAAGGTTGTTTAAACCCAAATCCTCCCTAATAGAGCTAAAGGGTTCAGATATGTTGATGATATTTTGTGTCTTATCCCCAAAAATGTAGATATACACCATTTCCTTGGAAAATTAAATAGCTTAGCCCATTCTATAAACTTTACTGTTGAGTTTGAAGAAAATAACTCATTGCCTTTTCTAGATGTTTTAATTATTAAGGGTAATATGAATTCAAATTTAAAATTTACAGAAAACCTAACAAATAACTGTTTCCCATGTCCACTATTATTCCTCGCATCAAGATAGAGTCAAACTGTCTGTTTTCACATCAGTGTTTTTGGAGCTTTACGAATTTGTAGTCCTGAGTTCATAGATGAGGAAATATCCAAAATTTATGAAATAGGGAATGATTTAAAATACCCAAGAAATGTAATTGATAAATCTTTTAAAGTTGCTAGAAACACTTTTTATAATCCAAAAAGGGAAAAACCAGCCTTATTCAACTAAAAATATGTTGGTTCTCCTTACCATGAAAACTTGGTTTATATGCCCTTCTCTTCTTAAGACTTTTAAATATTTAAAGTTGTATTCAAAAATCTTGAAAACAGTGAAAAACTTTTGATAAAGAACTCCCCCCCAAAATGCTGATGGATGTGTCTATAAGATTCCTTGTAAATTTGCGATAAAGTTATTACGGTCAAATGGTAAAAATCTCGAACTAAGATTAAAACAACATAAATATAGCAATTAGAACTGGACAAGATTCCAATGCTCTATTTATTCATGTAAGAGATTTTAACCATCCATTGATTTTCAAAAAGTTGAGAAAGTAGTATCCAAGCAAGTCCATGGGCGACAGGAATATAATTGAATCTTGTTTCATAAAAAAGCAGTTTTGACAATAATATGAATATTTCCTTTGGTTTATATAAATTAGATCCCTTTATAATTAATAGAATTTGGGAAGAATTTAATAATACACTGGACAAATAAAAATTTTTTAAAATTTTTTTGGGTAGAATTGCTTGGGGGTGAGTTGTGAAAGGGAACCTATCCAAGTTGGGTCGCCGCGCGTCCACGTGTTTAACCGTTGTGGGATCTGATAGTGAGGTGCTGGCCGGACCCCTTATATAGCTTCCTTGGAATGCTTTACTTTCATAGTTCCTTGATAATGTGAGTAGTCACGAAAGCGCTTGGAATTTCTCTATTCTTTCAGAGTGGTTGTTTTGCATATTTTGAAATCACCTGTTTACTGTGATCTTATATATATTTTAAATTAATATATTAATATATATATATATATAAATATAAAATATATATATATATATATAATATATATATATATATATAATATTTTATATTTTACATATACTAAACAACCACAGGGGAGAAAGAATGTTTACCTCTAGGCCTTTCGTGCTGCAATCAACACATCATCAGGAGCTTGCCAAATTGCAGGAAAGAGGAAGGTGTCCAGCAAATAACGTTCTCAGAGGACCGCCTTTACTGAACAAGTGGAATTGATCAATAACAACACTGTACTAGCAAAGGAGTCGAACCCATGCTGTTTTGGCCTGCCTCATGGTGAAAGAAAACATATGACGCTTTAGACCACATCTAGCTTGGCTGGATGCACCATTGTTAAGAACTGTGTGGTCTAGGGGTCTAAAGCGTCATGTGTTTTCTCTCACCATGAGGCGGGCCAAAACAGCATGGGTTCGACTCCTTGGCTAGTGCAGTGTTGTTATTGATATGTATATCTCACATCTCATGTACTGTATATGCCATCTTTATATCAACAATGTATCTCTTAAACCTTTTGTAGCATATTATGTAATAAAATATACCTATTGGTAAAAAAGAATGAAAAGATGGGCTGGTAGAGGAAGTGGAATATTCAACAGCTTCAGGAAGAAATCCAAATATTCTTCCTTGAAGCCTTTTTTATCCACTTCTCCGAGGGTGTGGGTCCAACATTTACACCAGAGGTGGACCCCATATATATATATATATATATATATATATATATATATATATATATATATATATAATATTATAATATATATATATATATATATATATATATATATATATATAAAATATATATATTTTATATAAAATTTATATATATATATATAATTTATATATATATATAATATATAGTAGTCGATTTTTTCCACTGAGCGTGTATCCCGGGTTTAGGGGCCTTCCACTGAGCGGGGTATCCGGTTTAGGGGCCTTCCACTGACGGTGGGATCCGGTTTTAGGGCCTTCCACTGAGCGGTGTATCCGGTTTAGGGTTTTTTCCACTGAGCGGTGTATCCGGTCTAGGACCAGCAGCGGAGGGTCACCTTTTCACCACCTAGGGGTTACTTCCGGTTTTGACCATGACCTCGCCCTCGAGACTACCTCACCCTTGACCCCCCAACCAGTACCCCCACCCACGACCCCCCCTTCGCGACCCCCGCCCGCGCGCCCGCGCGCCCCGCCCGCGCCCTTCGCGACCCCCGCCCGCGCGCCCCCGCGCGCCCGCCGGCCCCCCGCCCCCGGCCCCGCCCCCCCCGCCGCCCCCGCGCCCTTTGCGACCCCCGCCCGACCCTTTTGCTGCGCCTTCTGAGCGGTCCAGATCGCC
>NW_026468245.1:0-13024 GCF_026875155.1 Cherax quadricarinatus | reverse complement strand
AAAAGTTGTTTAGAAGCAGAAGAACTTGAGACGTGTAATCATCCATCACCCTTTAAAGTTTTGAGGGGGGTCAGTCCCTCATTTTTCGAAAAAAAGATACCTAACTGTTGCATATGTGTTCTTACCCAACAATCTGTCGGTATTTTAAAACCATTTTAATGTTCTTCTGTCAGACACTGCAACACAAGGGTATCTTGGTACAGACCATAAAACTTCGACAACCCTCTGTGAGAACGGCTGGGTTTGAGAGGGACCGCCCTCCCAACGCAACCTACGTCTCACTCCTTGCACTATAAAGGGCTCCATCCTGTCACTTCAACTTCATATTGTTTCAGACAAGGGAACATGCTCTTCTCCAGACTGAGGGACTGACACCACAAAACTTTAAGGGTGATGGACTGATTACATCGTCCTCAAGTATCTTTTTGCTTCTATCAACTTTTCTGTACTCGACTGAAGAAGCCTACGTGTAGGCGAAACGTTTCGAAATAAAGATACCTAACTGTTGCATATGTGTCTTACCCAACAATCTGTCGGTATTTTATACCATTTTAATGTTCTTTTCTGTCAGACACTGCAACACAAGGGTATCTTGGTACAGACCATAAACTTCGACAATCTCTATAGTGAGAACGGCTGGGTTTGAGAGGGACCTGCCCTCCCAACGCAACCTACGTCTCACCTCCTTGCACTATAAAGGGCTCCATCCTGTCACTTCAACTTCATATTGTTTCAGACAACGGAACAATGCTCTTCTCCAGACTGAGGGACTGACCACCTCAAAACTTTAAGGGTGATGGACTGATTACATCGTCTTCAAGTATCTTCTGCTTCTATCAACTTTTCTGTACTCGACTGAAGAAGCCTACTGTGTAGGCGAAACGTTTCGAAATAAAGATACCTAACTGTTGCATATGTGTCTTACCCAACAATCTGTCGGTATTTTATACCATTTTAATGTTCAATAGGTGGTGGGTTCACAGTCAGCCAGAGGAGGTGGGATGACATCTTGGGTTCACATGTAGGAAGATGTCAGTAATCGTATAGTCATAAAATATTTATCATTCTAAGCTATAAACATGAAACTCGGACGTTAATGGAAATTGTATTTAAATATGATAAGTCTCCCGAATTCTTCTAGTGTCGGAAGTCATATTTTTGGTGAGCAATTATTCAGTCAGCCTGGAAGCAGTTTCACACAGCCCGGCTGACCATTTACATAAGGTACTAACTTGTAGAATTCAAAAGTAGACACTTCTACATTTGTTCCTCCGATATTTCTTAACTTTGCTGATAGTAGATTGAAGAGTCGTGGTTTTTTGATGTTTGAGTTCTCTCATTGCTCACACATAATCCTTTCTTAAAACCGAAGGATCCGTGCTCGATCCTGGGGCTACCGGAAACGTTGGGCATATTTCCTTCCATTTGTTGGCCCCTGTTCACCTAGTAGTAAGTAGGTACTACTTGGGTGTTAGTCGACTGTTGTGGGTTGTATTCCAGGAAAGAGGGGCTAAAGGACCACAATGGAAATCAGCCAGACTTTCTTAGGTTAACCTGGGACTAACCCTTCTGGTTAATAATCTGAATAGCCGCCTACTTTCCATTTTTTTCGGATACAAATGGTGTATTGCCGTCTGTACCGACGACTCGGTATAGAACAAGATTTTATTGGGACAACGTTTCGCTCTTTGTAGAGCGTAACACTGTCCCAATAAAAGCTTGTTCAGCGAACGTGTTCTTTTCTTCACTCTACTTTCAATGAGGCTATTTTCTTTACCTCCTCGTACCTCAACAACAGCGCGAAAATGTTTGTTACAAGAATCACTTTTAGTGACATGAAACGATTTTGTTTTCATGTTCGCGTAACTTCATTGTACTTGTGAAATTCTTTAATTTCTTGTGCAGTTTAATTATTTTAGCATTGTGTTTTAGTTTTCTAAACATTTGAGTGAAAGTAATTCTTTCAAGGGAGGCATTTTCATACCATTATTATTATTATTATTTATTATTATTATTATTATTATTATTATTATTATTATTATTATTATTATTATAATCAAGGGGGAAGCGCTAAACCCGGAGGATTATACAGCGCCTGGGGGGGATTGTGGAAGGCATTCAGGCTTAATTCGGGGAACTGGAGCACAGATCCAATTCCCTAAATCAGAGCCCCTCCACCAACATCAAGGAACCTTCCTTGAGGGGATTTTCATACCAGAGAAGGGCTTGTGAGACAAGGGTATCCATTACATCATACAAACCATTCACATCACAAAGACAAGGGTATAAAAGCTACCTTCCCTTTCCTTAGATTCATATCTGATTTACCTCAAAATTTCCACAGGCGCTGTATGGCACTAGCAAGTTCAGCTCTTTACCGTGAATATAATAATATTACAGGTTTTTATTTACACTCAGTATAAATACACCTTTACTTTTATATGTGTTTTTTAATGTAGATCTTAATCTTGTAATATTTCTTTTCCAACCTACAAGGCATGGTCTTAGAACAGGTCGTGGGAAAGATAATCTTTGACTAAAACCACAAATAGATGACAGTGGATAACACAACAGTGTTTGACAGCGGCTAAAATATTTATGTTTAAACACACTCAGTGTAGTTCTGTGCTTTCCTTGCGACGGTTGAATCAGGGAATGAAGCCAGGGCCGAGCACGAAAGTGTCTTGGGTGACAGTGAACCCATCAAACCTGTACGCACTGAGGCCAGCTACACCTCAGAGCCCAACACGAATTCCCTTCTGTCCGTCGCTTCCTGCTTTTCCTGGCTAAAAAGTTTAATATATATATATATATATATATATATATATATATATATATATATATATATATATTATATATATATATTATATATATATATATATATTAGTGTGTGTGTGTGTGTGTACTCACCAAGTTCTGGTTGAAGGTGTCGAGTCACAGCTCCTTGTCCCGCCTTTTCACTGGTCGCTACTAGATCATTCTTCCTGCTTCATGAGCTTTATCATACCTCTTCTTAAAGTTAGATGGATCCTGCCTCCACTACATCACTTCCCAGGCTGTTCCACTTCCTGACAACTCTGTGACTGAAGTAACACTTTCTAACATGCCTGTGATTCGTCTGAATCTTCAGCTTCCAACTGTGACCCCTTGTTGCTGTGTCCCATCTCTGGAACAACCTGTCTCTGTCCACCTCGATTCCTCTCAGTATTTTCATGTCGTTATCATATCCCCCTATCTCTCCTGTCTTCCAGTGTCGGCAGGTCGATTTTCCTTAACCTCTCTGGTGGCCTGGTGGTTAACGCTCTCGCTTCACACGGTGAGGGCCTGGGTTCGATTCCAGCCAGAGTAGAAACATTGGACGTGTTTCTTTCCACCTGTTGTCTATGTTCCCCATCAGTAAAATGGGTACCTGGGTGTTAGTCCACTGGTGTGGATCGCATCCTGGGACACTGACCTAAGGAGGCCTGGTCACAGACCGGGCCGCGGGGGCGTTGACCCCCCGGAACTCTCTCCAGGTAATCTCCTCGAGAGACATACCCCTTAGCTCCGGGACTAGTCTTGTTGCAAACCTCAGCGCTTTTGGTTGCAGGGATCGATACTCAGCTCCTGGCTCCGCCTCTTCACTGGTCGCTACTAGGTCCTCTCTCTCCCTGCTCCATAAGCTTTATTCATATCTCGTCTTAAAACTAATATATTGTGTGTGTGTGTTAAAGCCAGGGAAAACTCAACAAGACCACAGTGACTGCCTTTCCTTGTCCCTCTACCTCCTAGGATGCGACCTATAATAGTCAGCGAACCCTGGAGTCAATTTTACTGCTAAGTGAACATTGACTGCATGTGTAAGTAACTTTCTCAAACATTTAGAACCCGCCTAGGAATCAGACTCGGGTCTTTTCGGATGCCATTGAGTTTCCACGTGATTACTTGTGAACGCTTCTTCAAATCTTTCAATGCTAATATATTTAGTTGCATTAGAAAGTTATGCCGCACTCTGCATTATTCCTGTCACATCGAGATATATGAGGTTAGGGTTATGCAATACAGAGATATCTTTCTCGGATCAAGCAGTGTATGAAATGCATAGTTTTTTTTTTTCTGGCCGGGCCCTCCACCGCCGAATCACATATGGTACGATACGATGTTTGGCGGGCGAAATGGGAAATAATCTCAATACAGGCTCCCGCTTGGAGCTTATGGTCACTTGAAAGAGGTCATTTATTCTACATCGTAAAAATAAAATACATAAGATGTGTTGGCAGGTTTCTCACTTCATTAAAAAAAATCAAAGGATCGTCACACAGTAGCTTCCTAGGATTTCGGATACTTTCATGTAAGGAGCAAGAGAGTTAGGTAATGTATCTATTGTGCAGTGCTGTGAGTGGACCACTTGACGACCCCTCATAGAATTTTCATGATCCACCTAAGAATAGTGTATGCTGTGTGTGTGTGTGTATGTTATATATATATATATTATATATATATATATATATATATATAATATATATATATATATATATATATATATTATATATATATATATATATATTATATATATATATATATATACACGTTATTATTATTATTAAAAGGTGTATAAAGATATGTTCGTTGCTGCAACACCCAACATGGAGCTTGCCTGTCTCACTACTGTCACTCTGGAGACTAACAGTTCCTGTTCAGCAGTAAGCATGCGTCTCGACCAGTGGATCCTCCTTGCTGCACCGGATCTCCGCCTTGCTGCCTCTATTCACACTGACTACTGAGGTTGACCAATATAGTTATTGTATTGCATAAACTGTACAAGTTCCAAGGGTTGGCATGCAAGACAATGAATTCATCAAGAAGACAGCTACCGGACACGCATATTACAGCTAATAGACAATATATCGATTGTAGTGGAATTTGGTCACGTTATATGGGAAGCATATCGAATATTTATCCGGCCATATATTTTGTCATTTCCCGAGAATCCATTACATAAGGGTCCGTTATATCAAAGCTTTAATTCTGTGTGGTATTATCCATCAAGGGAGATTCCTTGACGCTGGTGAGGGGCTCTTGATCTAGGGAATTGAATCTGTGCTCTGGTTCCCTGAATTGAGCCTGAATACCTTCCATCCTCCTCCCACATGCGCTGTATAATCCTACGGTTTAAGCGCTCCCCATGATTATAATATGTGTGGTATTATTGATCTTAACATTTCAGATGGTGGTGACCGAAGTGTTGTTACTAAGACCTGTGTTGATACATAATATTTCTTGTTTCAGCTGGTGTTCATGTCGATCTTCGTGGTGCCAGTGCGGGTGTTGGGCATCATTATGTGCCTGTTGATAGCCTACATACTGGCGTCTGCTGGCCTGTGGGGGCTCTCCCGGGAGGACCTTGCTGCCAGACCCATGAACGGCTGGCGTCGGTAAGTCAATCAACGCTCTCACCCTACTCTCCTGCTGGGGGAGGGCTCTTCATCCAAGGAATTTAGCCAGCCTCTCTCTTACTCGGATTAAACCTGATTACCTCCCACAGACCCTTCGTTTTCCTTCACACACCCATCAAAAAGGGATATTTTGATGCTGTTGAAGCTACTCTCCTTCCTCTAATGATTACCCCAGATAACAAAATATCAGTTAAAAGGGGTGGACTGGTAAGCCAGCGGAAGGTCTGACGACCTAAAGCTCCAGTGGCGGATTATCATATGACTAAGACACGCATCAGGAAGCACGTGTCATGTTCCATGACGAATCTTTTCTACCCTAACCTGCATCTCATCAAACCTGATTACCTCCAATGCCCCAGTCGATTTACAGTTCCTGTAGATTTTGCGCTTCTCCATGAATATAATAAAAATTCTCTGATGTTTATATGCTTTTAATGTCAGTGTCCCCGTGGCCTGATGGCTAAAGCTCTCGCTTCACACGGCGAGGGTCCGGTTTCGATTCCCGGCAAGGATAGAAACATTGGGCGTGTTTCTTTACACCGGTTGTCTATGTTCTCCATCAGTAAAATGGGTACCTAGGTGTTAGTCGATTGGTGTGGGTCGCATCCTGGGACAAAACTGACCTAATTTGCCCGAAATGCTCTGCATAACAAGCGGCTTTCAATATAGTAGTATGTACTCATTGATGTCAGCTAGGCCTGTAAACCTTGTTCACATACTTGTAAAAATAAAGATAGTATTATTATTATTATTATTATTATTATTATTATTATTATTTATTATTAATGTATCAGTAATGTAGTACAGTGCAGTAGTAGGGAACGCTTGTGTTGAGTTGCCTTTGGAAGTTATGTCTGGTAACCAATATTCGAGTATGATTCAAGTGTGACTCACGACAGTTGGACTTCAGCGCTCAAGGGCACAGCCCTCGTTAGTTCAAATCCTGGAGCCTTAGGCTGTAACACAAGATAAGATTTGTTTCGGTTTTTAAACCGGAGGGTTAGCCACCCAGGATAACTCTCTTAAGAAAGTCAATGCGTCGAGGACTGACTGTCTTATTTCCATTGTGGTCCTTCAATCTTGTTCCCAGGATGCCACCCACACCAGTAGGCTAATACCCAAGTGAGCAGGGACAGCAGGTGTAAGGAAACATACCCAACGTTTTCCTCTCGGCCGGGGATTGAACCACGGACACTCAGTGTGAGAGGAGAGTGTTGCATACCAAAACACGGGACACCCCGTGAACATACGTCACTGTGTCTCTTCTCTGTATCCACATATTCCTACAGTAAACAGCAGAACTACAAGTGACTATTACTTTCCGTCATACTGGGAGAACCCATCAACTATGCCCATGACAGGGCTCCCTGCTCATCCACTGGACTACATTACTGACACGTTACTGATACATTACTGACATGAGAACTTGTTCTAAATGCGAGTCGAGGCAGGAAATAGCTGCCGTGGGGCTGTCCTTGAAGTTGGGGCTAAGAGGGATACCACGAGAAAATTTACCTTGCGTATAAGAGTAAGACCGCTGACAGCTGGTGAGACCCGCTTGAATGCCAGGGCCCAGCAGACTGGGTCGATGCTAGAGAGAAGTTGCCTCGCTCGGGGGCTTGTCCACAGGTCGTAGAGTGCATGGGGCAGGGATGGGGGAAGGGGAAAGCAGGAAGAGGCAGCCGATTCAAGGTGGTGGTGATGGTGCATTCCCAAGGTGTGAGTGAATTCCACTTTTACTGTGCATGGAATTCTTCAGCCTCTGCTGCCTTGCAAGATTATTTATAGTTAAGTATAGCGCTAAATCCGTGTGTTCGGCACAAAAATTGGTAGAGGCTTTATCCTCCGGCTGCTACTTTCTCTCAAGAGAGAGGCTGCACGCTACCTAGCTTTCCCCGCCCTTATCTCGCAGGAAAGAAATTCGTTGTTTCTAGGCTGCCTCCCATGTAGGATTTTACATTTCGGAACAAAGGTACAAATTTACAGGAACCTGAATCACCATCCTTTTTAAGTGCCTGGTTAACCCCGTTAGTCAACAAGGAAGTCTGTCCCCGGGTCCGGACTGCGGGGTAGAATAACCCTCGGGTCACAGTTACTATAGTCAACCGTTACTGTTTCAGATATTCAATTTCCCGTAAGCATGTAGTTTGTTGCCCTTGATAACATTATCATTCACACTGCCCTTGTATGTAATAGGCTGTTCTGAGAGTTGACGAGCTTAAGGTAAGTTAATAACTCCAACTCTGATAGAAGGAAACTTTAAAGCTGCCGTAACTACCGAACCCAAAATGGAATGTTTGACGATATCCTTATCGCCTTACTGAGGTCTCCCAGCTCAGGCTGGCAAATTTCGCTGATAACTTTTAAACACTTTAATACTTCCAGAAGTGGAGTTTTTAAAAATGCCAATGTATAAAAAACTCCAGACTTGATGTAAGTATTCAAGGTTGGGTAAAAGGTACAGTGCATCTAATAATAAAATGTATGAACCTTCCTTCGTGATAAGTGCGTTAGCTAAATGTAATTCTTGCCGTTCTACAATATCATATAGAGCAGGTTGAAAAGGATTATATTATATATATATATATATATATTATATATATATAATATATATATATATATTATATATATATATATATATTATAATATATATACAGAGAGTTTATATCAGTGTATATATGTTGGAAGTTTTCTTCATTCCTTATTTTAAAGATTACAGTATCCTTGACTGGTGGTGTACAGGTATCATGCAGCCTTAATACTCTCTTGTTAAGCTTTAGACCAATAATAATGTAGAACAGTGTATCATCACAATGCGGTTATAGGATTTTTTTTTAAACTAGTCAATCCACTAGTCATGTGCCCTAAAAACTTCTCATGTCCTGGTTTAAAAAGATGAAAACATAGACGTGTTTCAGTTTCTTTTATACTGTGAACTTTGGTCATTTCTACCTTTTGTTCATCGTGTGTACCTTTGTTTATTCTACCTTTTGTTCATTGTGTGTACCTTTGTTTATTCTACCTTTTGTTCATTGTGTGTACCTTTGTTTATTCTACCTTTTGTTCATTGTGTGTACCCTTGTTTTGTCGTTTCTATCTTTTGTTCATTGTGTGTACCCTTGTTTTGTCGTTTCTATCTTTTGTTCATTGTGTGTACCCTTGTTTTGTCGTTTCTATCTTTTGTTCATTGTGTATGCCTTTGTTTAGTCGTTTCTACTTTTTTTTCATCGTGTATACCTTTGTTTAGTCGTTTCAATCTTTTTTTTCATCGTGTGTACCTTGTTTAGTCGTTTCTATCTCTTATCCTGTAAACCTCTTGTTTAGTCGTGTGTACCTTTTCTAGTTCGTGTGTACATCTTTAGTCGTGTGTACACACACCTAGTTGGAATATATTTTTTGGCATTACAATGATTAAAATATATTAGTATAATTTTCCTCTGGACCTTTCTCTTTCATTTTTTTATATTAATTGATATTCAGTTTTAATTACAAGTTCACATTTTTTGTATTATAAATTTGGTTTTAAATTTCACGTGCAAATAATCACTCAGTAGTTAAAGTGAACAGGGTGATATATTTATTTGCAAGTATACGTTCGTGATTGCAGGATTGTAATTGAAGAATTGTTTGGAATTACCGGTTTACGTTTTAATTGAAAGTTTAAATGTTTAAAGAGCCTGGCCCATGGCCGGGCTCCGGGAGTAGAAAGACTCGAAACTCGCCCAATGGTATGAGCATAAGGTAAGACAATGGTTATAGTACCCTCTGGAGAGATTGGAGCTCACGGTGTATGATGACTACCGTAAATAAACTCAGATTTTTATAGTCACACCAGCAAAGTTACCAGGATATGTTTTAGAGTAGAGACTAGTGTTGAATGTTGTCTTCAGACAGGTGTTGAATGTTGTCTTCAGACAGGTGTTGAATGTTGTCTTCAGACAGGTGTTTTAATGTTGTCTTCAGACATGTGTTGAATGTTGTCTTCAGACATGTGTTGAATGTTGTCTTCAGACAGGTGTTGAATGTTGTCTTCAGACAGGTGTTGAATTTTTGTCTTCAGACATGTGTTGAATGTTGTCTTCAGAAGGTGTTGAATGTTGTCTTCAGACAGGTGTTGAATGTTGTCTTCAGACAGGTGTTGAATGTTGTCTTCAGACATGTGTTGAATGTTGTCTTCAGACAGGTGTTGAATGTTGTCTTCAGACAGGTGTTGAATGTTGTCTTCAGACAGGTGTTGAATATTGTCTTCAGACAGGTGTTGAATGTTGTCTTCAGACAGGTGTTGAATGTTGTCTTCAGACAGGTGTTGAAGGTTGTCTTCAGACATGTGTTGAATGTTGTCTTCAGACAGGTGTTGAATGTTGTCTTCAGACAGGTGTTGAATGTTGTCTTCAGACAGGTGTTGAATGTTGTCTTCAGACAGGTGTTGAATGTTGTCTTCAGACATGTGTTGAATGTTGTCTTCAGACAGGTGTTGAATGTTGTCTTCAGACAGGTGTTGAATGTTGTCTTCAGACAGGTGTTGAATGTTGTCTTCAGACAGGTGTTGAAGGTTGTCTTCAGACAGGTGTTTGAATGCTGTCTTCAGACAGGTGTTGAATGTTGTCTTCAGACAGGTGTTGAATGTTGTCTTCAGACAGGTGTTGAAGGTTTGTCTTCAGACAGGTGTTGGAAGGTTGTCTTCAGACAGGTGTTGGATATTGTTTTCAGACAGGTGTTTGAATGTTGTCTTCAGACAGGTGTTGAAGGTTGTCTTCAGACAGGTGTTGAAGGTTGTTTTCAGACAGGTTTTTGAAGGTTGTCTTCAGACAGGTGTTGAAGGTTGTCTTCTGACAGGTGTTGAAGGTTGTCTTCAGACAGGTGTTGAAGGTTGTCTTCAGACAGGTGTTGAAGGTTGTCTTCAGACAGATGTTGAAGGTTGTCTTCAGACAGGTGTTGAAGGTTGTCTTCAGACAGGTGTTGAAGGTTGTCTTCAGACAGGTGTTGAAGGTTTGTCTTCAGACAGGTGTTGAAGGTTGTCTTCAGACAGGTGTTGAATGTTGTCTTCAGACAGGTGTTTGAATGTTGTCTTCAGACAGGTTTTGAAGGCTGTCTTCAGACAGGTGTTGAAGGCTGTCTTCAGACAGGTGTTGAAGGCTGTCTTCAGACAGGTGTTGAATGTTGTCTTCAGACAGGTGTTGAATGTTGTCTTCAGACAGGTGTTGAATGTTGTCTTCAGACAGGTGTTGAATGTTGTCTTCAGACAGGTGTTGAATGTTGTCTTCAGACAGGTTTTGAAGGCTGTCTTCAGACAGGTGTTGAAGGCTGTCTTCAGACAGGTGTTGAAGGCTGTCTTCAGACAGGTGTTGAAGGCTGTCTTCAGACAGGTGTTGAATGTTGTCTTCAGACAGGTGTTGAATGTTGTCTTCAGACATGTGTTGAATGTTGTCTTCAGACAGGTGTTGAATGTTGTCTTCAGACATGTGTTGAATGTTGTCTTCAGACAGGTGTTGAATGTTGTCTTCAGACATGTGTTGAAGGTTGTCTTCAGACAGGTGTTGAATGTTGTCTTCAGACATGTGTTGAAGGTTGTCTTCAGACAGGTGTTGAAGGTTGTCTTCAGACAGGTGTTGAAGGTTGTCTTCAGACAGGTGTTGAATGTTGTCTTCAGACAGGTTTTGAAGGCTGTCTTCAGACAGGTGTTGAAGGCTGTCTTCAGACAGGTGTTGAAGGCTGTCTTCAGACAGGTGTTGAAGGCTGTCTTCAGACAGGTGTTGAATGTTGTCTTCAGACAGGTGTTGAATGTTGTCTTCAGACAGGTGTTGAAGGCTGTCTTCAGACAGGTGTTGAAGGCTGTCTTCAGACAGGTGTTGAAGGCTGTCTTCAGACAGGTGTTGAAGGCTGTCTTCAGACAGGTTTTGAAGGCTGTCTTCAGACAGGTGTTGAAGGCTGTCTTCAGACAGGTGTTGAAGGCTGTCTTCAGACAGGTGTTGAAGGCTGTCTTCAGACAGGTGTTGAAGGCTGTCTTCAGACAGGTGTTGAAGGCTGTCTTCAGACAGGTGTTGAAGGCTGTCTTCAAACAGGCGGGATCGAAAAAACTGGGCTTTATCTTATCGGGAATATCACCGCCAGCAGATAGCAGTAAGTAGAGCACTTATTAACACGTGTCGTCTTTTAATTAGTTACACCAATAGCGAGCAGTTAAGCTACTGAGTACGTTGATTACACTGTTTTCATGTCGTGTTTCATCATACAGGATTGGCTTAAAGAGAGCCTTAATTCTGGTTAATTTCACTCTAAGGGGTTTTTAACCCAAGCCAAGCAGCTCGGTTGGTAGCGTACTTAGCTCACACATTGAGTGTTCATGGTTTGATTCCCGGTACGGATGAAAACAGGCGTGTTTCCTTGCACCTGCTGCTCCTGTTAACCTAGCAGCAAGTAGGTTCCTGGGTGTTAGCCGACTGATATCGGTGGCATCCTGGGGGACAAGATTAGCCTAAATTGCCCGAAATTTTCTGCATAACCAGGGACTTTCTGTATAGTATGTCATTGATGTCAGCTAGGTCTCTGTAAGTTGTATCATGTGCTTGTAGAAATAAAGATTATTATTATTATTATTATTATTATTATTATTATTATTATTATTATTATTATTATGGTGCGTCCCAGGGTGCTGTCCACAACAGCAACAGCCAGGTGATCAACAGGACTGTCCTAGACCGGGTTGCTGCAAGAGAACGAAAGCTCCAGAAACGGTTCACAGATGAATCACGGGTAAGACTAATAATGTTGGTAGAATTACCGTCAATATCTTAGAAGGACACGTGTGCAACTAATGCGACATTTTTATTGTGGCAACGTTTCGCCCTCCAGGAGCTTTGCCAAATCGTTGCGTTAACGGCTCGACAAAGCTCCTGGAGAACGAAACTTTGCCACATTAATAAAAATGTCGTATTAGGTGCACAAGTATCATTTTAGCCAAGACAGGTAAGACTCACAAGAGGCGACTAATACCCAGGTTCCTTTAGGATCTAATTAACGCACTGCAGACAGTAGTAAGCCAAAAAAAAGTGTTGCACAACAAGCTATGTTTCGATCGCGACTTGATACAGCTCTACACGTCGTTAATAAAATAGCTTGTTCATCATTCGTCTTAATTTTTCCACCCAGGTACCTATTTACTTCTAGATGAACTAGGATAACAGGTTTCAATTCGTCTGTTTCAGAACGTTCTACGCAGAGACAAATCTCGTTCACAATATAAATCATCATAGACTTACGAAATCGTAACAACGTGAGTGCAAACAAACCACGGAACGGGTGGCGGTTAAACCCATGGTGAGTCGTAACGTTCCTGATCCAGTGGCTTACGCACTGGCCTGGAGTTTCACGACTCACACGCCGTTGTTCGACAATAATATGCTCTGAAGTCTCTGCATATTCACGCAGCACATTGCTCTCAAACATGACATTTCAACTGCCTCCGGTCTAATTTTACCTGCAACGTTTAGCCCTTTAAGTGTGTCCGACGTACTAGAACGCAGGTGCTGGTACTATGTTCAGTGTACTAGTATGCACATTGTTCCTACCCACAGTATTTTTTTTTACTT